>CM022556.1:8510782-8668223 GCA_012273795.1 Dendrolimus punctatus
AAATAAAAGCATTAAATGGTAGTTTTATTTATTTGATTCCTCATTATTATACCAAAAGGTAATGGAGCATAAGAAACAGTGTTTAGCAAAAAAATCAGTAGGATGTTTGTAAACTTAAACTTGTAAATGGTAGTAGGGTATAACCGACGCTTAATGTCTTTGACGACAATGGTAAGAGGCATTAGTTCCAGCTTTCAAAACATACTAATGGTAAACAGTAGTATACGCCTGGAGCCTTTACGGCAGTAAAAAGTAAAAATATATTACCGACTATAACCCAAAAGTGATGCCATTTTTACAGAGGTACGAGCGCCTTTAGAGTAAAAAAGGCCCAAAATTCGGTCAGTTAAATGAATTGACACTTCAAAAACGCAGTTTTTTGCTTGGGCATAAACGACACGAAAGTCATTGTAGAGCCATGGGAGCGCATTCGAAAGAGCGAAAAATTTTAAGTAGAATGGCATTCATAACTCATTTTCGACCAAAATGTCGCTTATGCCCTATTACCTTTTAACCGTCGATATGTAATGTAAGACTCCTACATATTGTGTAGTCTTATAGGATCACCTTACTCCATGGGGGGGTGGTGTGGCGGTGATATGTGTACACCATCACTTTTACGCTGGCAACATTCTATTTAGACTGGCAACAATATAAACCAGCCAGAGTGAGATATAAGATCAGCGACACACACCACGCTTGCGTAATTTAATTGTCGTCCATATAAGTAATCACCATTGTATGTGAGGTAAAGTGAAGTATTAATAAAGTTTTACACAAAATAAAGTCTTTATGCTCCTTAACTATTCCCGCTTACACGTGTTTATTCAAAACAAGCTGTTGCCCGCGGCTTCGCTCGCGTAGATTACAAATAGTCATTAATTGAGTAATCAAATAAAGATAGCCCCTTTATCAACACCTTAGAGATAGAAATTCCAAAAAGCCGGTACATTTATTTGTAACCAGAAGCAGTCGTGCTATTTCCTTTGAAATGATGGATTTCCATAGAAACTTTTATCCTCTTTTTGATCCTCGTAAGGGTTTAATTTTGCAAATATCTTAATATTTGTATAGTAAGTATAGATAAAATTGACAAGGTTCTAACCCCAGTAGTATGATGGGCTGTGCGTTCGTATTTCAGTCAGTCAGTCAGTCAGTCAATCAGTCAGTCAGACAGTCAGTCAGTCAGTCAATCAGTGAGGTCAAGCAATTATATATGTATATGTATAGATAGTAACAAAACTTATTTATCAAAATTAATGTATTGTTACAACCAGGCGCCGACAAAGACAAACTCCACGTACAGATTAGTAGAAGCACATTTATTACCCGTCGGCATTTGAACTGATAACAATAACATTGAAACTATTATAATCCTTTTATGACCGTCTTCTTTTGTTCACTTGTTTATTGGCATACATTTCTAATTATTATTGAGAATAGCCTATTGTCCATTGTACTCGCTCACTAGCATCATTAGCCAGGTGTTGCGGATTCATTCCCATTTGTGTAGTATAAAAGAGGCCTGATGAAGAGGGGGCGGCAGTCAAGCGACGATTACGATACGGGCTTGAAGTGCATACATTCGGGAATCTAATAGTGATGGACTTTGCGCATTTTCTTGAGTTACGACCTTCTGCATTACGTTTGGATTTGTTGTGTTCGGTTATATTTGTACCTGTGTTATACACGTTTGTATATTTCTAATAAACTCTAAAGTAATTCTAACGGCATTTTAATTCGAGTCCCGCTAAACTCGTAACAGTATTTAAGAAATTAGACTCGCGTTTTTCTATGTACGAATGTATCGCTAAATATTTTCTCAAATAAAATATTACAGTTTTATTCACGAAACGAATGCCAATGCGGATATCCGCGAATCCGCCGTAACAGAGGTCTGTGATGTGGCGAGCTGAGGAGTCGTTTGCAGGTGGCGCGATGATGAAGTATTGAACAGTTCTGTGGTAGGGGAGGGACGGAATAAAACAAATCTCGATGCGCAGCTTTCATCAAGATGTCGTTCTTCACTGTTAGCACATGGCATTTATAACAAGGAGCGCATTAGGTCAGAAAACTGCCTGAGCGGTGCACGCTCCCGCCAGTCAGGATTCGAATTTGCGTCCTTTTTAGTGTGGGATGTGAATGCCTGAACCACTTACCTGCCAAGGCTTATGTGGCGCATTTAGTTATGTAGAAATTAGGCCAATCAGCTTGCCAGAGGTGAGAATTTCTTTCGTACTAATAAACAACAATGAGGAGTTATTATTATTAATACAATTTTATTGGAAGGTTATTGGACATTAAAAACATAGAAACAAAATATACATATATTCCTCGAGACAGATCAGTGTTAGGCTGGCTGGTTAAACTACATTCATATAAAATAATTATTGCTTTTATATAACTAACTAAATGATTAACTAACTCTTATGGAACTTCTAAGTCTGGGGTAATGTTAGTGTTATTCATCGTTTCACGCCGATGAAGCGACGAGTTATTTGTGATGCGATATTGTTATTAATTCTTAATGACGTTAAACGTTGACAAATAACGTACGTATGTAGGTATGTATGTTATACCACGTACCCCTAAGAGAACTGCTTAGCTAGGCATGACCTAGAAACAGGCTGCCTACACGTGCTCCTATTTCCCAATGACGCACGTAATTGTTGCGTAAGGCAAATTTAGTTTTAAGGTAATAATTTTGTATTGAGGCATTCTATAGCCTAATATCGGCTTTGATACTTGTAATTTAGCTAGTAGATTTTAACATTAAATTTAATTAAAATAGAATTGGTTTTTTTTGGATCCTCCGGCTGGCACCTTCGTAATGTAGCTAATCATAACAACGTTATTTTTAACTCTTTAAACAACACACATTTGCCCACAGTCGTTAACAATAATATTATCCCAGATGGAGCAGAAACATTAACATATTACACTTAATAATGCTAAAGAATCAACTTATATGGCCGTGTGCGAGTCGCACTCGCGATGGCCGGTTCCACTACAAAATGCATCAATTAAAAATATTATAATTACGCAATTTATAATACGCTACAAATAATAACACAAATTAAAACTACGTTCTAACGGTTTTAAGCGTAGCATTTTATTTGATTATATATCGACGCTTATGATGACGTCTCGCAGAGGACAAAGTTGACAAATATCTTTGGCGCTCGTGGTCACTTTGACTTTTCAGTGGCTGATACGTCGAAATAAGTATCAAATAAAATGCCGCGCTTAAAACCGTTACTTAAAATGCTGTGATACATTAAGTCCTGGTAAAACCGGATTTTTTCTGACACGGGTAAACATAACATGAAAATTGTTTGTCGTTACTCTTATTACGGCTTAGTTTGATACTACATAACAATTTGCACATCTGGCTAATCCGCAGCTTTTTGTATTTCCCGGCATTTCCTAACTTCCAAGCCTCGTGACGTATTTATTAAACGTCTTTAGCAGAGGAGTTGTTGTTACGTATGCCTTTCTAGTAACTAGTAGTTCTGCTTTAGTGACATTACTTTTCACGGGAAATTCCGGGATCCAAAACAACCCACAGCCAAGTGGCAGGGTATTTGTCCGTCTAGATGGCTACCACCCTTAGACCAGTGTGCCGCCATAACAACATTGATTTGTGCTCCGGCGTCAGCGGTCAGTTACCAGTCTGCGTTTAGAGAGTGGCAGCACTTGGTAGCTCCTTTGAAGTTACAAATGTCCATAGGCGATAGTAACCGCTTTCCATCAGGTGAACCGCCTGTCTGTCTGCTGGACTCGTGCAATAAAAAGAATATGGGTATCGCGTTAAAAGAATATGAATAAAAGAAAATTACTTCACTCTAAATCCAATATGGCGGACGGCCCAAGATGGTGGACTAGTTTTTTCTGCTCTCCCAAAATAAGTGTATCAATTTAAGGGTTTTCTGAGAAGACGAGTAAAATAACTAAAACATAATAGCAATATCATTTGAAAAAAGGGTTTTAAAGTCAGGCTTTGGTTCAAAGCTCTAAAAAGACTTAAAAAAGAATTTCTTAAGTTTTCGCGACTTGTATACATAATAAAACTACGTTTTAACGGTTTTAATCGCGGTAATTTATTTGATTTTTGTTATTCCGACGTTTCGGCCACTTTTCAGTAGCCGTGATCACGGAAGAAAAATAATGTCAAGTGTTAACGAGTTTTGTTATAGTTTTATTTATAAATGATAATAATTTAAAGTTTTATAAAAGCGGCGCAAGAAACTCTTCACCAAACTTGCCTAGCTCGAATAATTGTATATAATATTAAAATGGGTGGAAGGAAAAATAAAAGAAGATGATCAGGCAAGTAGGTTTGTGGTCTGTTGCACGTAGAAAGAGCTCACAGTGTGTTGAGGTCTGGCAGTTGGTTTTTGCTGTGTTTGGATTTTAATAGTTTTGATGATTGGATCCTAAACAGGTGGTACTTGCCAACCATCTTCTCTATTGAAATTTGGGTGTTTTTTGATTTCAATAGCCTCACGCATCATTCTTGGTATGAAACGATTCTCTTTCGCGAGGATTTGTGGGTTATCGATTCTGATGTAATGGTTGGGTTTATCCAGCGTGTGTTCACTGATCGCAGACTTCGTAGACCTTGTGTGTTTATGCTCATCTTTGTTTGTCCAATGTACGATAATCCACACTCAAAATCGAGGTTGTAGACACCCGCATCCTGGAGTGGGATATTGCATTTCACAGGTCTCAGAATTGGGTTATCTTTTTATGCGGCTTGAAATATGTTTTGATTGAAGCTCGCCTGAGGATGTGACCAATTCTGTCTGTGACCCCCTTGATGTAGGGAAGAGTAGCAGGGCACCGCTCACCTGAAGGTGGTTTGGGACCTTTGCGACGTTGGTGTGGAGTCTTCAGCTGATTACGTTGTAAAACTCGCTTGACATACTGTAGTTCTCCAGCCACGTGGTTCTCGTCACAGATTTTGTGTGCTCCCTCAAACAAAGATTTCAGATGCCCACGGTAGCTAACTGACTAGGATGGTGGTGAAACGAACCATTAAGGTATTTATCTGCATGGGTAGGTTTCCTATACACAGTGTGGCCAAGAGTATTGTCAGGGTTCCTTAGAATGAGCAAATCCAGAAAAAAGGTGTGTGTATTTATATACACGCGTTAGAAGTTATACTTTTTTAAATTGGTTAAATAAATAAAGCCCCTACCACGGTCGAATCGACCGTGGTAGGGGCTTTATTTATTTAACCGACCGTATTGAAAAATATAATCAAAAACTGAGGTTAACTCTAAATAACTTAGAAAAATAAATACCACAATCACCCAATTATTAGAAAAAGCGATATAGTTACTTTTAGAAAATCACTGAAATTAGAATTAAAATAAATTCTTTGATTTTGCTGATCACTACATATATATAGGATACTAAATAAATGATTTATAAATAATAAAACTCTTATATTAATTAAACCACAATAAAGTAAAGAAATATTAGAATGCTCGTCTCACAAATTCACAATCCACCACCAACATCAACAACCACCATACTACACTCGGCCATAACTTCAGGGTGTCGGTTGACTATAGCTAACTTTATGGTGTAGCTTTTTCGTGTGACGGTGTGCGCGCGCATCGTAATAATTTACTCTCATCGCGCCCAAAGAAGTATAACTTCAAAAGCTAATTTATGGTTTGCCTCTAGTTCCATAGACACAAACTTAATGTTAGTGTTAATGGAATTGAGATGATCTAGAAATGCAGAGACTTTATCGTTTGGGAAGACGGCAAAAGTATCGTCTACGTACCTTTTATAAATCTTCGGTTTAGCCGGAGCGTTATCCAGTGCCTTCTGCTCGAAGCCTTCCATAAAAATGTCAGCCATGAGAGGAGACACCGGTGAGCCCATGGCCACACCGTTGATTTGGTCGTAGAAGCCGTAGTCCCACACGAAATAGTCCGATGTGAGGCCATGTTTAAGTAGGTCTGCATATTCTTCAGGCATGTCATTATCTATTAGCTTCTTTTTGACAGTCTTCCACTGGTAAACTGGTAAATAAGGACTGGACATCAAAACTGACTAGTACTTCATCCTCAGCCAATGTCAACTTTTCAATTGCGCTGATGAAGTCGAAGGAATCCTTGACATGATAGGTGTGTTGCCCCGGAGATTGTTGAGTGTCTTCGCTAGATGTTGTGCCAGTCTGTATGTTGGTGAGTCAAGCTGGCTAACTATAGGGCGCAAGGGGATGTTGTTTTTATGAAGTTTAGGTAACCCCTACAGTTTAGGCGCTTTGGCGCAAGATGGTGTGAGTGCGGACACGTCTAAGCTTGAGTGTTTTTTCAAAACCGCGATTGTTTGTTTGGCTACTTTATCCGCGGGGTCAGTTTTGACCTTTTTATAAGTGCTTTCGTAGGATAAAAGATCTTGTATTTCGAATTTCAATAGAGAAGATGGTTGGCAAGTACCACCTATTTGGGATCCGATCATCAAAACTATTTAAACCCAAACCCAGCTAAAACCAACTGCCAGACCTGAAGACATTGAGAGCTCTTTCTGCGTGCAACAGAACACAAACCAACTTGACTGATTTTTTATTTTATTTTTCCATCCACCCTTTTTAATACTACATAAAATTATTAGAGCTAAGGAGCTTTGCTGAAGAGTTTCTTACTCCGCTTCTTCTCTTCCAGCCATAACATGTTGCGAAGCGGTGGTAAATTAGATTAGGCTCCCATAAAGTAAATAATAACCACAAACAAAATTTAAACTAAATAATTAAAATAACAAGTTGGCTGTAGGCTAAATAAAACTTTAACAAAACTCGTTGACAAAAGTTGGAAAAGTGACCAAATCGTCGCAATAACAAAAATCAAATAAATTACTGCGCTTAAAACCGTTAAAACGTAGCTTTATTAAAAAAAAAATTAAACCCATCAATGTATTACATTACACTATTTATCTGATTTAAAAACTTGTTTCTTTCGAAAAGAATTACTTGTTTATATAAATAAGAATACAATAACTATATATATAACTTTGTCTTGACATAACTAAATAAAAAAAATGACATTGTATTTTATGAAATCGGTAAAGAAATACATTAACAGAAGTAAATCTCGCGACAATCTTTCATCTATACTAATATTATAAAGAGATTTGATTGTTTGTTTGTTCGCATTGAATAGTCTCCGAAACTACTGAACCGATTTGAAAAATTCTTTCACTGTTGGCTACATTATATTTACAAAAAAATTAGGGATCCTTACTAAAACTCCAATAATGTAACGCAAGGTGTAAAAAATACCTAAAACCGCGTGCACTGCAAAAAATATCGATGATAGAATTAAATAATGTATTACGACTTTGTAGAACACATCATTATTTACAAAAAATGTGTCGGGACAGCATATGTCTAACTATTATAGTTATGCCACCATAAGTGTTCTTTTATTTTAAAAATTTAATTAAAATACTGCCGCTAGAAAAGGCTCTTTATTTGTATCTTGGTATTAATCCTTATCAAAATAAATTACTTCATATTCAAAACTACTTCAATACCTTTATATAACTTTTTGAATTATTCAATTCGGACATTCCATTCGAAAGAGATCACGAGTTTAAAAATGTAAGAATTAGTGACGGTGACCACGTGACTGTGACACCTTTTCGTGAGCCAAAAATCCGTAAGACCCCCTCTATATAGAAGTTTCACTTCAAAAAAAGATATCATGAGTAAAAATGTAAGTATTAGAAAAAAGTTGCGTGGGCGCCGCTCACCCTGCTTGGTTGGCTAGGCGTCACTGGGGTACGGGCCGTATGGAAGGGGAAATATTTTTAATTCCCTTAGTAGGTAATTAAACGCAACAAAAAAAATATTTTAAGATACCCGTGCAAAGCCGGGGCGGGCCGTTAGTTCAATTATAAATTAATGGGTTTGACTTAATTTTATTCCTTTTAAAGCTGTAAATACATTATTACATATTTTGATGTATTACGTTTTTTTACTAATAAATTATTTTATTGTCATTACTTTAGTATGTTTGTTTTTTGACCTCAAGTTGTCAGTTAATTTAGAAGAATAGGTCGTCCCTAAAAACAGAAAGACATAATAACATAAAGTGATAAATGACGACTCTCAAATCACTAGAAAAGAGAAATTCTGGGTGCTAAGAAAGCCTGTCTGGGTGTCTGGAGTCGGCCCCAGAGTCGTCGATTCTAATAACACAAACCTAACTTATTTTGAGAATATACAATTTGTGAAAAGTGCTATTTAATAAGCATAAGTAATTTAAAATAAACCATTTATAATCTAGTCCTCGTTGTTCTGCTGCATCTCCAACCCCGTTTTAGCGAGTTCATTCGCGATCGCCTGCAGCCTCTTCTCTTCCCTGCTGTCCACTACTGTCCCACGTTTGGGCAAGGCATAGGCCAGCTTCTCCCAAAACCATGGCTCCCCCCACTTTATATACGTATTGGTGTGAAGATACGCCTTGATCTCCTTATTCAGGTCCTCTTTATTCAAAACATCCTCGAGTAAAATGACCACAACCCTCGTCCTTCCTTCTTTGATGGCCTGGACGTGGGCGGTTCTGAACTCCAGGAGACCCCAAATCGACTTTAGGAAGTTCTCCGAAAGGACTATCACGGTCCTGCGAGATTCCTCAACCGATTTTGCGATGTTGTAAGGAATCATCTCCCCGGCTATCCAGTCTCTGCTGTGTATGCAAGTCTTCACGTTGATGGGAGGACCTTCCAACTTCGGAAGGAGCGTATCCCTTACGAAATCCTCGTCCTGATGAGCGTACGATATGAAAACGTCGAATTTCTTGCTCGCATCGTATTTCTCTTCTGGTAACAGGCAGGGAAAGTACTTAGATATATAAACCTTCACCTCGAAGGAGTATCTGTATATGACCACCGCTAACAGTATAAAGATGACGGCGCAAACCATCAAGCTCACTCCAATAATGGTTACTTTCCATATATCACATATACGCTGAACGTCCACCTGGCTCAAAAGCATATCATCTTCGCAACTCAGTGCTGCATAGTCCAAAAACTTTGCGCTGTTCTGCTGCAATTTGGCAACGTGCTCCTGATTCCAGCAGTCACAGAACAGGGGATTGTTGCTAAGAGCGAAACTTATGTTCTTGTTAAGTAATTCACTCGAGAGGTAGTTTAGGTTATTATCGGAAATGTTTAAGACTTTTATGGTTTCCGGCAAAGTTTCGAAGTCGATTTCCTTCAATTGTAACCCGCTCAAGTCAATTTTCACCACATTCTCAAAGGAGTGGTGCCGTAATGTCTTCGGTCTGCGAAGGAACTTCAGGGATACGTTGCCTGTTATACGGCTCGATTCAGTGCTGTCTTCAGAGCATACAGCTTCTACGATATGCTTGTTCGGGACGTCCGTGCAATTGCAGACGGAAGAACATTTGTTTAAACACACGAATTCGTCCAAGGGGACTTGGGCCAGACCAGTCCCTTGAAGCCGGTCGGGGTAGTTGCACTCAGCATTCCAGAGGGAGAAATATTGAGCGAAGTTGTAGGATGTTGCGAGTTTGGCGAAGGAGTATATGTGGCAGTCACAGTTGAACGGGTTGTGGTCCAGGATGAACTTCACAGGATTTTTCTGGAGTGTATAAACACCCGGGTTCACGACGATGGTACTGATGTTGTTGTAGCTCAAGTCTACCGTTGGGAAGTATTTGTGACCTCCGAGAAAATAGTTCGGTAACTGAAAGTACAAATTTTTTTTTTGCAATTCATTTTGTCACTTGTCTGTTGAAGATTTTCCACTTGTCCGTTGAAGTTTCACTTCTAATATGTGTCCCAGCACACATTTCGATTTTTACAGATTTTAAGATATTGACATTTCCTTGTTTGTATATTTTTAAAATTATTATGTTAATAAAAAGAAAACCCAACATTGAAAATTATAGAAGTGCCCGATATATTAATAAAACTTATATGCCTCCGCATACTACTGCATTATATGATAAAAGCGTATTTGGGATGGCACCAAGAATATGTAATAAGTTACCATGCAAAATAATGCAAGAAAATAATATTAATATGTTCAAACAAAAATTATTCGAGTGGTTGACAAAAAAAATCTATTATAGCGTCCAAGAATATTTGAATGAGAGTTAATTAAGTAGATATTGTGTTGTGTTAAATATTATACAGAGATAGGTTAAGTGAGCTTATTTATTGCGATGCTATGAAAGGCCAACTAAGTAATAAGTTCTGTTATATTTAATAAGGCCTACCATTTATGTAACACTTAGTTCGTAATAAAAATGATTTGATTTGATTTAGTTCCTCGTTGACGTAAACTAATTTACATTTTCAAGTCCCAGAAATTCGTTGCTGACAAGAAGGTAATAAAAATGGTTTATTCTGCACTTTGTCAAAGCTCCACTGAATATCGTCTTGTTTGTTTTGGGGTGCAGGAAAACTCAATTTTAAAGTTAGTTTAGGCCTTTCATACAATTTTCCTACCAACGAGCTTTATGAAAAATGTAAGTATATTACTCAAGAAACATTCACAGTTGCAGTATGATCCACAGCTTATAAGCCACATGTGCAGGAAAACTGCTGTCTGTAACTTAAGAACCTGTTAGATAAGCCTGGTCCAAAGATTCTCTCCCTTTTTAGGAACATAGCTTTACAATAAAAATAAAGTAACCAATATTTAACACATATATCCTCTAAAGAAATACGCTTACAAAGAAAAAAATTACTAAATGACTTGGACGTAGTTATGCGAAAACGTTCCAACCCACAAGTCACTCAGTATTGAGATACAGTGACCAGTATACCTTTTTTGACATCATCATCCTAGAAAAATATTCCAGTCTACATGCAATATTTCTTTATTTATATTTCTTACTGTATGTTCCAACCCACAAATTTTGCCAATCAAATCCTTTAATTGAGTATAAAATGTCATTATCCGTCTGGAACGGTTTTATTTAATACGATTCTGAATTAATATTTTATACAATGATTCAACAATCTTGAAACATTTTAGCAAATCCATATAATGCATGTTTTTCCTGGAAATAATGATCCTATATGTTTGGAACGTTTTAGCTAAATAACAAAAGTGGTGCATAACCGATTCAAAATGTGTGGAGCATCCCCCGTTTTGAGACCATTGGCACGCATTTCATCTTTCACGACGTCAAGTCAGAATTTCTTGGGCCTTTCCCTTCGACCGGGACCTGACGGAGGCGGTATGGCTAGACATTTGTTCCCCACGTAATTAGCCGGTCTGCGTAAAACGTGGCCGTACCAGCGTAAGCGATACTCTTGCAATTTGTCTGATATGTGACGGATATGAAGACTGCCGCGGATGCGGGAGTTCCTGACCCGGTCTTTCCGCGTCACTCTACACATCCATCGCAGCATATTCATCTCCGTGACACGCAGTTCTTGCTTGTGTCGCTCAAGTACTGGCCACGCTTCACTGCCATACAAAAGGACAGGTCTAATGATGGATTTATAGACCTGTCCTTTTAATTTGACCGGCATTTTGGGGTCACAAATGACACCTGTCACCTCACGCCACTTGGCCCAAGCTGCTGTAATACGGGTCTTGACGTCGAGGTCGATATCCCCGGACGCACTAAGGACAGATCCCAAGTACTTAAACTGATCCGTGCGCTCGACCGTATCTTCGCCTATGCGCACGAATGTGGTATCTTTAGAGTTGCAGGCCAAGTACTCAGTCTTCGCCACATTTAGTTTCAAATCGCCGTTCTCTAGCGACCTCTTCCACGCATTTACACGTCCCACCAGGCGCCCCCTGGCCGAATCTGCCAGCTCGATATCATCAGCATACATGAGCAACCATGGAGATTGCTCATGCGCATCTATGATGCTGTTCGACACTTCTTCTAATATCACGCTGAACAGAAACGGACTAAGGACCGATCCCTGGTGCACGCCTACGGTAATGGGGAATGGTGTGGTGTCGCCAACAGCGGTCCGAACTATGGAATCGGAATCATGGTACATATCCCGGATAATGTTATTTTTAATAGGTTTCTGGCACCCTTTTGGACCTCAGTGCCCACGAGATCATCACGCGAGGGACAAAGTCGAAGGCATTCTGCAGATCCAAAAACAGGAAATGCAGAGGCGTCTTCTTCTTCCTGTATTTCTCCGTGATGATCCTTAGGGCAAACACAGGGTCCATGGTTCTATGCCTTAGACGAAACCCATATTGACATCCCGAGACAGTGCACTCCTGCCGGACCCGAGAGTCGATTATGCGCTCTTGTTTCTTAATCGACTATATTATTATATATTGCATTCATGCATATCAAAATATATATGTAATTTATATAAAAAAAAACTATTTTTATGAGGTCAGCATTAGAAGAAGACTATAAGGAGTTGAGTACAGAAAAAATAAACAAAGGGGAAACACGTCAAATAAATCAAAATTATTTCTGCCTGTTGTGGCCTGATGGCAAACCTATTGATCCACCGGAATTAAGTGATTTGCAGTCAATGTATCAATATATTCCTGATGATTGTCTCCGATTTTATAAAACTTTAACAAGTTCGGAAGACATCATCGATGATGTTGATGGATTTGCCGGAGACTCAGACTTCGACATACAATCAATAATACAATAACATACCCGATGACGATAGATAGATAGATAGATAGATAACTCTTTATTGCACACCAAAACATACAATTACAAAACAGACAATATTTACAATATTTTCTAGGCGATACAATAGGCGGCCTTATCGCTCAAAGCGATCTCTTCCAGGCAACCTAAATGAAAAACAAATTTGAATCAGGCGATGTAGGTGGTGCAGGAAAAAAGCAATGGACACATAAATACTCAAACTAATTTAACAAATAAATATATACATACATATATACATAGTTATAAATATAATATACAATAATATGCGTATACAATAATATATTACAAAACACATATGTTATTATAATAAATGTATTAGCATGATTATATTGTGTTAATCAGACATAGCTATTATGGATAAATAGTGTTTTCTGAGTAAATTTCTAAATGTTGGTAAGGATTTGGCCTCTCTGACAGTAAGAGGCAGCATATTCCAAAGTTTGACAGCCTGCACTGTAAAAGAATTATCATAATAGGATGAAGTGTGTGCAGGTGTCATAAGTTTTCGATACGTATCAGAGCGCAAATTGTGAGCAGTGGATAGGCGAAGGAATTTAAAACGTTCCTTAAGGTACTGGGGACTATTAGGAGTAAATAATATATTATACAGGAGAGTGAGAATGTGAGTACTCCGGCGAAAATGAATAGGAAGCCACTTGAGTTTTTTACGATATTCGGAAACATGGTCATATTTTCGCAAGCCAAATATGAACCTGATACAAAAGTTCTGAAGCCGCTCAAGCTTATTCAGCTGTTCTTGGGTTAAATCCAGATAGCAGGCGTCAGCGTAATCAAGTACGGGAAGTAAGAGAGACTCAGCAAGCGTAATCTTGGTAGCAGTAGGCAAGAAGTTTCTTAATCTTCTGAGGGATCTAGAAGATAAGAAGACTCTGCGACTTAAATCAGTGATGTGAGGCCGCCAAGACAGCTCCCTATCGATGATTATGCCAAGGTTTTTGACAGTGTCGCTAAGAGGTATATGTGTGCCATCAAAAAGAACCTGTGGTAAGGAGGACCAGTTAACTTTAGCATTCATCCTAGGGCTACCGACGATTATCAATTGAGTTTTCTGAGGATTTACGGCAAGACCAAACTTTTTGCTCCATCTTAGTATGTGATCCAGGTCAGAGTTGATTTTGTTAATTGCAATATGTAGTGCATCAGTTTCACTTTGTGTGTAAATTTGTAAATCGTCTGCATATAGGTGGTAGGAAGAAGTCAATTTGTCGGAGATAGAATTTATAAAAACAGCAAATAAAAGAGGAGATAAAACGCCGCCCTGAGGAACACCGGCAGTTAAATCACACCAGGATGAGTGTGCCTCATCAATACGAATTCTCTGCCGGCGCCCATGCAGGTAACTGTGAAACCAGTCGATTACTGATGGAGATATGTTAAGAGTGCGAAGAATACCCAGCAATAAGTCGTAATCAACATTATTGAAGGCGCTGCTAAAGTCCAACAGTGATAGTACAGTCAACAGACCATTCTCCATCCCATGCCTAATGTCATCCGTGATCTTGACCAGTGCTGTGACTGTACTGTGGCCTGGACGAAACCCGGATTGGAAGGGATTCATTAATGAATTTTGAGAAAGGAAAGTGCTAAATTGTTTGTGGACTAATCGTTCTAATACTTTGGAAAGAAAAGGAAGAATGGAAATTGGACGAAATTCAGAAAAAGACGAAGGATTTGGCTTTTTGGGAAGAGGAATAACGTGTGCTTCTTTCCAAGCAACTGGAAAGGTACAAGAAGCAATGGACGAATTAAGGATGTGGGTTATAATAGGGTTTATGACATCAAGAATAGGCACGATCATTCCGCGACTAATACCATCACTGCCGACTGCATTTGAAGAAATAGATTTAATAGCAATCTTAACATCACATTCAGATAACGGACTAAGAATAAAACTTGGATGTAAAGGAATTGGAATAGAAGAAAGATCTTTTAACGTGTTTGACTTAGTAATTTTGTCAAAAAACTTTGTAGATGTGAAATGTTGATTAAGACTATCAATGTCGAAGTTAATTGGTACAGGATTTTGCACTGACTTTCCAACTCCAAGTGATTTCAGAAATTTCCATACTTTTGATGGGTTATCTTTCTCAACTGATTCATGAATATACCGGCGCTGTGCATCCCTACACACTCTATTGCAGCGATTACGAGCTGTTATGAAAGCTTGTTTATTTTCATCACTGGGTTTAAGTTTGTATTTGGTTTTAGCCATAGATTTTTTTGATGACGATATTGAATTATTAACCGAATAATATGATTGACTTTTATAAACAAACAAATTATTTCCTAATATATTTATCTTTTGGATTCCATGTTTACTTTACATTAACTTATTAGTTTTATAAAAATATATAAAATATACTTTTTGGAACGTTTTTGCATAATAAATACAAAATGAGGATTCATACAAAAAGTAGTTTTGCTAAAATGTTTCAATACCATTTCTCCTAATTATTTACGGTTTTAAGGTAAATATAATAAAAAAAATGGTACATGATCATATAATGATTATATTTTATTACGATTATACCTACATTGTTCATCTGTACTAATTAGGAGAAAAAAGTGTACCACGGAACCAATAAATTGCGTTTTTCTCAATTTGTAGTTACTGTGGAATGGAACGTTTTCGCATAACTACGTCCACTTAAAACCTTGAGCTATGACCATATAGAAGATCAGATTCACCCACTTATATAAATTAACAAAAGTACTGATTTGTTATTAATTAGAAGTTAGTAAATTAGTATGCCTATTTAAAGTTATTAATATTGTTATGACCTACACGCCGACAAAAGTGGATTCACATCTGCATAACGTAAAAAAAACATCTTTTTGTACTTGGACTCCTTTTGTTTACTTTCTGTTTAAAATTTGTGATTAGAAAACAGCCCATTGTGTATAGTAATCTTTTATGGCAGTCATTGGCCAGGTGTCTCGGACTGATTCTAGGAAATATGGTCCACGCGGCCGGGCAGACATATTGCATCTGTGCATTATGCACCAATTGAGAGATGAGGCAGTCGAGCGAGAACCACGAACGAAGCGACGTGTGTACACATCGGGAATATCTATTAGTGACGGACTTTGCGCGCTTTATGGAATCACGACATTCTGCATTACGTTTGGCTTTGTTGTGTTCGATTATATTTGTACCTGTCTTATACGTGTTTGTATAGTTCTAATAAACTATAATAATTCCAACGGCATTTTTAATTAGAGTCCTGCAACTCGTAACAATAATATATATGTAAAGTTTTTTTTAAATTAGAAGTTTTCAAGAATTCAGAATTGACAGATGACGTTTGCGAGCGAGAATGGACTCACGGGCAGCGTCGACATCCTGTTGTGCGTAAGGTCCAGCAACCGCAGAGAAGGCGGCATTGTTAGCCCGTCGTTGTCGGTGTCGTCGATCAGGTTGTAGCTCAGGTCCACAAATTCGAGCGGGACCGTGTTCAATGTCCTGAATGTGCTTATCTGCCTCAGTTTGTTGTGGGAAGCCGACAAACTCTTTAAGTTGAACAGGGCCCAGACCAGGTCGCTGGAAGCGATGAATAATCTTAAAGATTATAAACATTTCGCATAACTACGGATTACGGAACACAATTTACAGGAAATGAAGTAAAAAATTTGTTCAAAAATAAAAAAATCATAGTTTATCTTACTCACAAACACTGCTAAAGTAGAACGATATAACCAAACTAACAGAACTATAGTTATGGCTCTATCATTTTCCATTAGACAACCGCCGTTCATGCGTTTTTATTTATTTATTGAGAAAACCAACAGTGAATACACCAATATAATATAAAATCGAAAACAAAGAATTTTGAGCGTATTGGTAGAATTACAAGGAACATTCAGCAAAGATGTGTGACGAGAACGGTATCTAGGTACATTATATGCCAATTTCGAGACTCAGGACAGTCAACACGGCTATGGACTATATCAAAAAGCAATGACATATCTAAAACTGTACGTCTTTCATCCAAGGATAAAAGCTTATGTGAACTACAGCTATATATATATATATATATATATATATATATATGTCGGAGGGAAGCTATAAATCGGTTTGATTGTTGTTTGGATGTATAACGCACAATATTATTTTGTGCTACTTTTAAAATTCTTAATACAATTTTATTTGATTTGTTAAATGTTTCTATAACTTGAAGATCGTTCTAACGTAATAAAAGTTATGAATATTGTAATTTAATAAACGACCAATCAGAGCAGAGCATAAGGCTCGGAGCGGGATCAGACGCCCTCTATACTTTAGTGGGATCTACTTCGGTGGACGGAGGAGTTTTTGTGGCACATTTGAGTGATGCCAACGGGTCGAGTTGGACCGTGGAGAATTTTAAGGAAATTGTTGGAGTGTTAGAAATATGATCGGTACCCTCAACCCGCTGCTCGGTCTAAACTATGTCAAAATGTTGTTTCAAACTAAATTAAAAGTTTATAAACCATGGCCATCGTGTTTTATGCTCGCATTTTACCCTCATGACGCCCACTAAACCTGCAACCAATAAAGAAGATTTCACGAGAACGAGGACTTCTCCGATATATATATATATATATGCATCAATTCATCACCTCGATCCCAAAATTCAAGCAGGAAGGCCAGATGCTGTTTTCGATGTAGATGTAATAAAAACACAATTGACTTAAATTGCAGTTTTAGAAACGCTTAGCCAACATTCTAACAATTTTTTAACATTTAAACAACGGAAACGACTCCGAATTTTATATAAATTGATCACAAACAAGATACACAAAATACATACATTTCATAGATACGACATTATACGGGAAGAACTAGAATCATCAAGAGCATACAAAAATAGACAAAAATAAGAACTAGATCAAGGAACTAAATAACAAGAACCGTATAAAATTCACTTCTAGAAAAGAACTCTTAGACGTTAGACGTAGAAAAGAAGAAGAAAGCGAAGTAACTAATTTTACGAAAGAGAATATAATGGAAAATCATCCGTTTTTGGCCTGTGAAATAAAACATGCCATAAACAAAATGAAAACCAATAAAAGCCCTGGTGAATATAGTATTACCAGTAATATTCTAAAAACATTTGACATACATACATAACTTCACGCCAGGTCCCTTGCGGGGTAGGTACAAACAACAGAGCGCCATTTAGGCTTATTCTGACACACCTCACTTGCTTCTTTGACATTCATAGTTCTTGTCATGCACGCTCGTCTGTTCTTAAGGCTCCTGACATCACCTTCTGCTAGTACACGATCAATTTGATCATTTGATTGACAAAAACATTTGACAATTCGGTCTATTCTACACATTTTAGTGTAGGGTACACTATTTGACCAAGTAATGTTACAAGGCAAAGTACCTGAGGAATGGAAAAACTGCATCATTACACTGCTCTATGAAAAAGGAGATCCAAAAACCATAGGAAACTATAGATCAATGAGTCTTCTTTCTGTAATATATAAACTCTTTACAACCTTACTACTAGGCAGGTTAGAAAATAGTATAGAAGAAAAATAGCCACAGAAAAAGCTGGTTTTAGGGAACTTACATATATATTTAATATGTAACGTTAATAACATGTAATTATATATAACGATTTATATATAAACCTTCAGTGAAAATTATGTAACTGACGGTGAATATCGCTTAAAAATACGTTGCGTGGTTAGGAAAGACTTAGTGGATATACAGACAGACACGGAAAGAGACTTTGTTTTATACTATGTATATATTAGTTACAAGTGCCATCGTTTTTGACCACCGCCTTAAACCACACAATTGGGATTGTTCATTTTTTTCAATCTAGCTATTTGAAAAACCATTTCGAGGATTAGTGTCCTGAATCATTTCTGTCTAGTTAAAATCCCAAAAAACGTACGATCTTCTTGTATTTTGTAAGAAATGCGTTTGACCTTTATTTGACATTCCTAAATCTAATCAGGTGGGCCGTCTGCCTGTTTGCCTGCTTCAGGTGTAAAAAAATTCTAGCTGTACATTGACATGTATTTAAGTTCTGTAACACTTCACCAATTTTAACGATAACTATAGAAAATAATAATGTTTGAACACGCAAAATTAAAAGCCTAGCGACACAAAACACTAAAATGATCTCGATACGTAATGAGTAATGACAGTGAAATTTGAATAGTAGCACAGATTACTATGATTATATATAGATAAAACTTACTTTTATTATTTTTGTTTTCTAGGCAAAGAAATCAATGTAAGCTTGTCCCGCATGACGTCATTGGAGAAATAATTTTAAAACACTTAAAATACAAAAATATTCAAATTAGTATCTTAAAATACCCCATTTTACTTAATAAAAATATAAAATCAGAGGCTAATTTTTTGTGAACAATCAATTGAAAACAAATGCTGTCATTACTGTAATGTCCTGTCTCCTGGAGTGGAGATCGCGTCTCGGTAAACGTAGTGTCGGACGACCTCCAGCCCGATGGACCGACGGCCTACGCAAGGTCGCCGGTAGGCGCTGGATCAGAAAGGCAGCAGATAGGTATTAGTGGCGCCGTCTTGGGGAGGCCTACGTCCAGCAGTGGACTGTGAATGGCTGACGACGACGACGACGACTGTAATGTACTGTTCTTTCATGGTTTGAACAATTCATCGTTAAAAATACTTCAACTTACATTTAACGAAACAACATAATTGATTGCACTTACGAGGGTAAGTACTCCAGCTGATTATAGGAGAGGTCCAGCTGTGCCAATTTATTCAGGGTCCAGAAGAGTTGTCTGGTTACATTCGTCAGTTTGTTCTTGCTAAGATCCAATTCGGTCATCTCTGTCTGGTTCCTGAGCATCTCGGGATGAAGGCGTTCCAGTTGATTGTTCCTCAAATTCAACATCTGTATGGCGTTGGAGCCCTGAAAGATGGTACTTGGGAGCTCCTGGATGCGGCACTTCTCCAGCACCACTTTGCTGAGGGATCTCAGGTCCGCGAATGCTCGAGGGTCCAACACCAACGGCTCCGAGCTCGATATTATTATCTATGGACGCGTTAATAAAAGATTTAGAGAGTTTTAGCTCCGCCAATAAAGAAACGAATTTAAAATGGCAGACAATATTGGGAACGATAGGTTGGACCGATAGCAAAACAGAGTTGCCAGATATGGGATTTTTTATTTAAAGGTAATTTTTTGGAAAAGTTTAGTTTTTCAAATAATTGCAAAAACAATATAATTTACAATTGCTACATAAAATATTTTATTAGGAATATTTTTATGATTTTCCATGAAATTAAGCGTCCGCGTGGGTTTCTTTTGAAATATCGTGTTTTAGTGACCAGCTCTCATATTTAACACTCCATCGACCGTGGTATTGTAGTTCTCTTATATGTTTCTGTAGCTTCTATGTATTGATGGTGTCACTCTCTTTTTTCTTCACCAAAATTACCTACACTGGAATAGTCTGTAAGAAATCGCTCCCAGCGATAAGACCGCCCATTGTACTTATCATTATGATTGTATGTTTTGAATTTACTTTGTAACATTGTGTGCAATAATAAATAGCATTGTGTGCTATTCTCTTCTAGACTTTCAGAGAAAAAAAACAAATTTGAATCTATAATGTCAAAATACTCGTATTGCACCCTAATTTTTAATGTTTACGTAATAAAGTTGCCATAACACATTTTATTTTTTTAAGCGTTACGACTTCCCAGACAAGTCCGTTCCGTTCGGCGGCTCGACTATAATGATCGAATGTTTTTTTTTTTTTTTGGAGCTGACTCAGCTGAATAGCCGCAGATGGCTGTTTCAGCGATACCGGCTCGACCGCTGCGGGGGATTGATTCTATATTGGGAACAGGCCCCAAAGGGCTGAATGAGCTAAGCCAACAGGCTGAAGTGAATATTTGGGGGCTCGTCATCGACTCCGCCGGCGGAGCCGATTGTAGTCTATCATTACTACCGCTTCGTAACGTGTTATAGCTGGAGGAGAAGAAGCGGCGGAAGAAACTCTCCAGCAACACGCCTAGGCTAATCTTGTATGGCTACTGGTATCTGTAATGAGTGATTTGGATTGGTGGGTCTTACGATTGTGTAAGAGGAATCGAGCCGGGGGCTCTCCGGCGTCTGTTGTGTCTGCGTCTGTTATGCCAGGCTGATGTTCTGAGCCTCGCGGGGTTCATGATCGCGATTAGACGTGTGATTTTGTCAGGCTCGTCAATGAGTACATTGCGAGGCCTGCGTTTGCTCGTGGGAGCGTTTGGAGTGGGTTTGTAGTTGACCGTTTCCGTCACCAGAGGGTTCGGGTCATGGGGAGCGAGGTCAAAAATCTGCGCGATAGTGAGATTATATTATAGTCTTTGATGGAGGGAAGCTCCAGGTCGCGATGCAAGTCGGCGAGCCGCATATAGCGCGGGCCGTCGACTGCAGCACGTAGAAAGTGGAATGATCGAATGTCGGTAGTGCGGCTGTATTTATAGGGATCGGTGCACGTGTCGGCGCATGTGCACGTGATTACAATTTTTTATTTAGTATTGAAGTTACAATAAATTCATAGTAATTAATAATGATATATGTATACATATATAATGAGAAAATAATGTGATCGGCATTTGAATGTATTAAGCTTATTCAGTATCGTAGTAATTCCATAAATGATTTCAGTGGGTAAATGAAATATGGGCTCGGTAGATAATTCTACGGAGTCCATAATTCATGGGTTGTTTATTTGTTTCTAAATATTTGTCCGGAGACATGTTCAGAACAAGCTTTTTAAGTTGATTGTCATTTTCAGGGACCGTGTGGTTTATTCCATTTTCATAATGCGTTTGTGCCGTATGTGTGTCACTGGGACAAGATTCGAGCCTCTGTTATTCGAATCAATTACCGCTGTATAATTGAATGAATGAAATATTAAAAACAATGCGCACTTGCTTCAGTTGGTCCAAACCCTGGAGGAATCCGTCGTGGAGACGCGTAAGAGGGTTGTTTTCGATGAACAGTATCTCCAACCTTCGAAGGGGGGACAACGCGCCCCCCCGCAGCTCCGAGATCCGGTTCTGGCTCAAATCCAGCCGACGGACCTTGTTCAAACCTGCCGCCGACAACATCATATTAATCAACAATCAATAGTGTTTGTTGGGGTGGGAATAAGATTATGAATTAACTAGCATTCTCCCGTAACTTTCTCCACGTTGGACAGGCAACAAATAATACAAATGTTTTGCTAAATATAATACCGAAAGTTATCTTCAGCATGTTAATGTATGTATGTAAAATACGTGATTCCTCTAAATATTCTGGATAAGTAATCTCACTACATGTATACACAACTTCATTTGTTTTATCAAAAAAGATTTTATCGTTCAGTGAGAGTTTCGCATCAGAATTTTAAATAAATCTTCAAACCATTTAGCCCTCTCTTAAAAAATAATTATTAGAAAACATTTCGTTAACTAACAAGCAAACATTAAAATAATCTTGATGTCGGTGTCAAGTAAAACGTAAATAGGAAAATATAGTATTTAAGTAGTTTTTGTGTTTCACTTGGCAACAACTCCAAGATTTTATATGTACTTGTTCATATTAAAGCCAACCGGTTTCGTCAGGGAGAGAGCCGCTTACCGTGTTTTCCGGTTATTTTGACTGAGATCTGCGATGCTCAGGGAGATGTAAAAGTTTTCGAATTGATTTTTAGGAGAGCAGAGAAATGGTTTTCAAGGACGGGACAGGAAGTGGATCCAGCGTACATACCCGCGAAGGTGTCGTTATTTATGTCCACGATGGAGTTACTCCGGAGTCGTAGGTCGTCTAAGGAGGGGAGGCTACTGAAGGAGCCCCGAGGCACGTCAGAGATAGAGTCAGATGACAAATCCAACTGTTTGAGCAACGGTGCCTGCCGATTGGACATTTCACACATTTCAAAATATATTTCAAAACAGCATATTGTAGCGATACTAAGTTGCTTAAAATGTGTTTTCTTATATAAAATCCAATAAAACCAATATGTGTGTTATAATGTTATTTCCAACAGGAATACAGCGTAGCATATTATTTTATATGTTTTTTTATATTATTTTATCCGTGCAGGAACGGAGAAAGAATACAATTTCCTGCGGTCGGGCGGCCTGTCGTAAGAGGCGACCAAACAACCCACAGCCACGGCATTTACCCGACTGGATGGCTACCACCCCTAGTGAAGTATGTCGCCATAACAACTTTGGGTTGTGTTACAGCATTAGTGTACAGGTTCCAGTCGCCCTTAAGAGAGGAGCAGCGCATTTGTAGCACCTTTTGTGTTGCCAATGTCCATAGGCGAAGGTAACCGCTTTCCATTAAGTGGGCTGTCTGCCTGTCTGCTGAACTCCTGCAATAAAAAAAAGCATAGAGGTCCATTCGAAAAAAATCATCTGTATATTATAAAAGTGAGATGACTTAAGGTTAGACTTTCAAACATTTAATTTTCATTTTAAAATAACGGAAATATATTGCACCAATACTCGTGCAATATACCACCTAAAAATATGTCGAGATTGCCCCTAAGCACTGTAATGTGTATGACCGTATAATAAAACATGCTCACTCATCTTGCTTTGTAGTTTTCCTTACTCTCTCTGTTATAAATGAAAAATCACATTTGAAATTAATTCCGATAAGTCAATTATTTTGAGATGGGCGTTCGGCGTGTGTCGTCATTCAAAACGACAGAGTGGTCTGTCATTCTGTAGGTATAACACTAGATGGAGAAATCCTTAAATTTGCAAAATGCACAATTCATGATTTTACGAGAGATATTTTTGCTATTGTTTGCAATTAAGCAACCAGGAGTTCTTTCGAAATTTTAAAATATTACAAAACAATATAAACCTTCTAAAGAGGCCGTCGTCAACAGTCATAGTACAACACTCGTCCAGATAGTTTAAGAGCCAATGATCAGCTACCTGTATGTATTTGACCAGACCTGAACTTTTGTAGATTGAGTCCCCTATATTTGCCATGCATGGTACGTGGAACTAACTCTCACTACTCACTAAGTTCAAAGAGGTGGACGCGGCGAGCGCTGAGGCAAGACAGGTATTGGTTTTTGACGAATTTTAAATCCATTTGACAACGGCTGCTGTTTTGAAATTATAAGCTTATTATTATCGGACAATAAGAATGGCAGACCGTTAACGCGCGGTTTTACTTTATGGCAGACAATTTTAAGTATACTAAAACAAATTGAAAGTAATTGACCAGAACTGCCATTGATATATTTTGTTTATTATAGTCTTAAAAACTTATATTGATTGCGGCAGACGTCTACTTTGCGTATACATATTTATCAATAAATAATAAAATCTTAGCTACTACCCAGCCAGATGTATAATATGTTTTCCGTTCGCTGTTTTACATTAATATAATTTACTTGCGATCTACTTTACTTTTTATTTACAGAAATTAATATTTTTGAAGTGAAACTTCTAAATAGACGGGGGGTCTTACGATTTTTCGCTCACGAAAATGTGTCACAGACACGTGGTCTTAATACTTACATTTTTAAACTCATGATATCTTTTGAATGGAATATCCGAATTGAATAATTCGAAAAGTTATATGAAGGTATTGAAGCAGTCTTGAATATGAAGTAATTTATTTTGATAAGGATTAATACCAAGATACAAATAAAGAGCCTTTCCTAGCGGCGGCAATTTTATTAATTTAAAAAAATAAAAGAACACTTATTGTGGCATAGCCATAATAGTTAGACATATACTGTCGCGACACTTTTTGTAGATAATGATGTGTTCTGCAAAGTCGTACTACATCATTTCATTCTATCATAAATAGTTTTCGCAGTGCACGCGATTTTAGGTATTTTTTACCCCTTGGGTTACGTTATTGCAGTTTTAGTAAGGATTCCTTTTTTTTGTAAACATAATATAGCCTATGTCACCCGGGGATTGTGTAGCTTGCTAACAGTGAAAGATTTTTTCAAATCGGTTTAGTAGTTTTGGAGCCACTTCAATGCAAACAAACAATTATATTATTCTTTCCTCTTTATAATATAAGTATAGATATTCATATTACATATTTATCATACAATTAATTAAATATTTGCATATTATAAAAAGCGCAAGATTTTGCGCTGCAAGTTGTTTAATAAAATTGGGAGCTGGATTGCCCTAAAAAGCGCTATATCTGGCTCCTGAAACGCTAAATTGGCATCTCTGGTGAGTCGAGCGCCGAAAAAGTCCCATAAACAAGAAAGCTAGCGAGAGAGCGAGCGAGGATATACCGCGTCCTCAGACTATCTTATCCCTCTAATACCTAAAATTGCGTTCTGAGCATCGGAAAGTGCGATGTTCCGAGCCGCTATTAATGGAGGCAAACTTAAGTTTGCATCGAACTATAGCTCTGCTCTCCACGTGACAAGGCATCACTGCCTCTATTTGTGGTATGTGTAAAATTTTTTTAATAAATAAATAGAGAGTTTGTTAAGGAAACAAAAATAACAACAAGAAAACTTTGCCAACGGTTCAGTTTTTCGAAAATCATAACAAAAGCGAACGACCATGAACGACAAATTGATGACGTAAAAAATTGGTCAGTGCGTGTGTAGTGTATTACACCATTAAGATGTAACTAACCTAACCAAATCATAATTTGCAGTAAACCTGCGAAAAATTGAAATGTGTGCACGGACACATATTAGAAGTGAAACTTCAACGGACAAGTGGGAAAACGAATCGCAACGGACAAGTGGAAAATCTTCAACTGACAAGTGACAAAATTCATCGCAACAAAATTTTAACTTGAAGTTTTACGGGTAGGTTTTCAAATTGGAAAGTACATTAACAATCTGCCCGTAACACTTCAAGTTTTTATATTCTATATACTAAAATTACATTAGATACTTCATTATTCATTAGACTCCAATTTCAATGTTGTTTCTCAATTAGGTCCTCGGTTGCCTGGGCCCAGATCATCTAGTCCGAGTCTCCTGCCAGAAGCGGAACACTGTTGCGAGCGTCTCCGCCTGGAGATCCAAAGACAGATAACTTGTCAAGTGTGTCGCCGCCATCCACGACACAGTACGATATGTCCGTAAATACCTCACCAACAGAACCCTCTGAGACAGCACTCTACCATAGATTACATTAATATCACACGTCTTCTTAAAACGATTATAGATGCTCTGAATGCATCCGTCGTAGCAAAATTATTACAGTATTGTAATTCATTCAAACAGAACTGGAACTTTATAACTGCTGGTGCTTCGGGGAAATTTCACGGTTTCTGGTATATGGAAGGTTCGGAAGATACGGATGCCACGCTAGATTTAAGATTTCTGGAATCCCTTTAGTAAATGTCACATCACATAATAATCTTAAGCTCCCCCCACATGTTGTGACACCAAGCGATATAATTATGCCGATGCCTGGCATGTGTTTGTGTATGTTGCGGCGTGTACCTGCAACAGTCCCGGTGCGAGTGTCAGTTGAGCCCCGTTGATGCCGATGTTCGTAAGTTGCTGCAGCGACGAGATGGTCTCGTAAGGGATGGATTTCTGCACGCTTGAAGAACCTGAGAGACAAAAGTTCTTTTATTTACATTAAGTTCCGTTAGAGATTTTTTTGAGGTTGTGATTTTATAATGTGGGATTCGAAGATCATCTTTAGGGTTTAGTAAAGCCGTGCAATTTAAAAAAAAACAAATTAAACAAGATTTTTTTTGAAATAATGTATTTAAGAAATATACCTCATTAATATTACCATCTAATCTAAAAAGACTAACAAGTAATTGAAATATAACCTAAATTAACTAAAAGTATTCATACTAAGAGAGTGTCCATTGAAACTTTTCTTATTGTCTCTATTAGGGCAAAGATATTTTGTCATGTGCTCTTTATTATTAGCTAGCACATTACACTACGTTTGTCGTAGAGGGCATTAGTTGTAAGAGCCATCCCTAGATGGCGCTATCTAATAATCAAACATGCTATGATTTGTAAAGCATATTGTGTTAACATCATTGTACTTTCTCATTAGTTCAGTTCAATAAACCAGTTCATCATATTAAGTAAGTGTTTTATTTAGTGCTAGTATCAGTCCTTAGGCCATCTAGGACATAATTTGGTCCTACGGAGCCGGGTATGAGTGTAGTGTAGTGTAGTATAGTGTAGTGAAGTGAAGTGCAGTGCGCCCTGGTGGATTGCGGTGTGGCCCCCCCCCCCGGATTGCAGTGTGCCTCCCCGCGGATTGCGGTGTGCCTCCCCGCGGATTGCGGTGTGCCTCCCCCCCGGATTGCGGTGTGCCTCCCCGGATTGCAGTGCACCCCCCCGGTTTGTAGTGCTCCCTGGTGGATTGAAGTGTGTTCCTTCGGACTGCAGTGCTCCCCGTTGGATTGCGGTGCGCTCCCCACCCCTGGATTGCAGTGCGCCCCTCCCCCTGGATCGCGGTGTGATCCCCATCCTTGGACTGCGGTGCGCCCCCCACCCCTGGATTGCGGTGCACCCCCCACAGCTTCTGGATTGCGGTGTTCGCCCCCTCTGTGAGATCGCAGCGCACCCCGCCCCCTGTTGGATTGCGGTGCGCCCCCCTCCCTACTCTATTATAAGAGGGTGGACAGTGTTTTTTTTAAAAAAAAAAGTACTTGTGATGTGAAGTCAATCTACCACGTTTTTAGGTCAATAAACTTAGATCAAACGTGTCTTAGTGAATGTGCAAACAAATAAAAAGTGCAAACAAGGACTGTAAGTACAATTATTCAATAGAAATATTTGTCTGAAGAATCCAGTAACAGAAGTATTATCAAACTTAAATATCTAGTTATATTGTATTTTATTCTACATTAGATTTAAATTTTAGATAAGGATAATTGTTATTTATTCATAAGAACAAACGCAGTAACCATGGAAGGTTTAATAAATGTTCAAAAAAATATTCAAAAATCAATAGAAAGAGGATTAGTTACTTTTGAAAAGTGTTCCAAGGACAAACTTACGTATGAATATATTGAAAGTAGACTAGATAATTTAGAAAAGGATTGGGATCTATTTCGAAAAAATAATATTAGATTATATGAAATAAGCAATTCTGAGCTTTTGGCTGATTCTATTTATGTTAATCAAGGAATATACGACCATACTGAAGATATTTACTTCAATTATAGAACAAAATTAAAAACTTTATTAAATAAATTAACCTCAATTTCCAAAAATTCAGTAGACCACAATAAATGTACTAGTTCAGCACAAGCTGTGAAACTTCCAAAGATAATAATTCCTTTGTTTTCTGGAAAATATTCCGAATGGACAACATTTCGTGATTTATTTATAGCTTTAATTTACAATAATTCTTCACTAAATAATGTTCAAAAATTACATTATCTCAAGGCTCATTTAATTGGAGAAGCAGAGCAGTTGATTCGATACAGTTCTATAGCCGATGGGAATTATGATCAATGTTGGTCAATATTAGAAAACAGATACAACAACAAGCGTTATCAACTTAATTGTATTTTAGAAGGATTACTAAATCAACCTCGTATCTCTACAGAATGTTCAACTGCTCTCAAAGAATTACTTGATACCACCACTGACAGCTTAAATGCTCTTAAAAATTTAGGTATAGATGTGTCCACATGGGATCCTATTGTAATTCACATAATATCTTCCAAACTTGATGATGAAACACATAAGCAATGGGAACTGACTGTTTCTAGCATTAGTTGCAATGATTTACCAACCTTCGAGAAGTTTAAGTTATTCTTAGAAAACCGATTCCGTGCCTTTGAATGTTTGGAACCTAAGATATCACAGGCTTCCAATTTTAATTTTTCGCAAGTTGAATATAATAGCAATTCTTTACCATGTGAATTCTGTTCCAAATTTCACAAATTGTGTTTCTGTAAAATGTTTTCTAAACAAAGTATTGGCTTTCGTCTCGAATTTGTCTCAAAGAATAATTTATGTTTGAATTGTTTAGGTAGCAATCATACAGTTCGATTTTGTAAGAAAAATACGACATGCCGAATATGCAATGAAAGGCATCACACATTGTTGCACCCGAATAGTACAAAAGAAACAACATCAATAATATCACAATACGAAATAGTTAGATAAATATAACAATGGATTAGGCCTATTTAAAATTATTTATAAGTATACGGTAACACAGATCGAAAGGCAAATACTACATTCTAAACAAAGAATTTCACCAATTTTCAAGCATATCATTTAAGTAGTAATAGTGTATATCTTTTAAGTTGTCCCTCAATGTGGTGTAGATGTAGAAGTTAGATACTTAATGTTAATTTTAAGCCATTATTGTCGTCTTTTCATTAATGAATACATTAATTTATTGTCTGTTTGTTGTATTTATAATAATCATTTGGAATGAACCTTTATAGATCTATTTTAAGTTCACTTCTTTACTTAACGGCATTGGTAGATAATTCTTTTTTTTTTACATTTTAATGGGTGTTTTGTCTAATTTAAAAATATTCTTTGTATGGTATACCTAAATTAAGATCATTGTACAGATATAAGTTAAGTCAAGATTTAATAATAATTTTAGTAGTTGTGTTCTGTACGACATCAACACAAGACATGTTTTTTTAAGTACATTTCGTCACTAAATGTCCTTGGCGGGCCACATGTCGTAGAGGGCATTAGTTGTAAGCGCCATCACTAGATGGCGCTATCTAATAATCAAACATGCTATGATTTGTAAAGCATATTTTGTTAACATCATTGGACTTTCTCATTAGTTCAGTTCAATAAACCAGTTCATCATATTAAGTAAGTGTTTTATTTAGTGCTAGTATCAGTGCTTAGGTCATCTAGGACAACGTTTGTTCGGTTTATAGCACTAGTTCAAATGGTTTTGTCCTTTTGGGCCTTCACGTTATGTCCGTGATGTCGAGGAGCTGGATCACCTTGATATGCTGTTAAAGACGATGCTCGTGGGTTTCTGCCTGGTTCCTAATAATGCTGGTGACAAACTTCACTTTTAGTTCCCGATGGAGGTGCTCGGTCTAACGTACCATGGCGCGTTTATAATGCCTTTCAGTACTTCATTTTGGAAGCTGTATTATTTCGATATTATTAGGTTTGGTACAGACCCAAAACTGTACGCCATAAGGTCCAAACTGGCATCAGGACTTGTTTATAAAGAAGCAGTTTGTTAGGTACTGACGATTTTGAATGTTTCCCAAGTAGCCCGTTCCCAAGTACATCTGTACTGTCCCTCCACCCACCTCCAGTGCCTCGCGTTTCTTTTTAACCGTCTTCGAAAAAAGGAGGAGGTTCTCAATTCGTCGGGATCGTTTTTTTTTGTTGCTTTTTTTATGTATGTTCGCCGATCACTCCGTGATTTATGATCCGATTTACATGATTCTTTTTTATTCGACGCGGAATAGCTTCCAATTGGTCCCCTAAAAATTTTACATAGTTTGGCCCAGTAGTTTTCATTTTACGAACACATTTTTTTGTTCCCGTTTCTTGGGACCTATATTTTTTAAGAAGCGCGGCACCACTCGCAGGTCCACCCATACATAGCTAGACACTAAAAAGTAACAAATAAAAATAAAAACTTCGTTTAAAAAAACCGTCTTCAAAAACTAAAATGTATAAAATAACTTATTTCTAAAGCTATTATTATTAATATATATTATCAAAACATCTTTTTTGGTGGGTAGGTGTCAAAAAAGTAAGACGTTTTTGAAAGAGCTCTTATAAAATTAAATTAAATTATATTGTTTAATTATCATATTGATATAAAATAGTACATGCATAAACTCAGTGTTTAGTGAACTCACCTGCCCTAGTGTTTTTCCCACAACAACACAAGCATTCATAAACATCAAGCTTACATTACTATGGATTCTATACAGGAGACTATTTCTCAACTTGCTATATCATTTAAGGAGCGCATGGACAATTTTGAAGGTGAATTACAGAAAGGGAATCCTTCATCGTCTAATATATCCTCTCTGTCAGCAGAATTTGCAACTTTCAAAGTGTTTACTCTTAGTACTTTGAAAGTACTGCAACATCAAATAGAACTGCTTCAGCAATCCACTGATAACATAGAAATGCATAGCAGGAGGAAAATTTTGCTGGTACATGGAATTCTTGAAAATAAACAGGAGGATATTGCAGCTGTTATAACTAAATTGGTTGTGTCTAAGTTGAAGGTAGATGACTTTACTCCTGAAAATATTCGCCGTTGCCATAGAATGGGTAAGCCCCCAACTTCATCAAAAAAACCTAGACCTATTCTTGTTAAATTATGTGATATGACAGTCCGCAACAATATCTGGTCAGCTAAAGCCAAACTGAAAGGCTCTGGCGTCACTGTGTCTGAATTCCTGACAAAGATGAGGCACAATACTTTCATGCAGGCTCGAAAGCGTTTCGGAATATCAAATTGCTGGACACAAAATGGTACAATTTTTGTGGTGGGCTCTGATGACATCCGACATCGTGTTAATCTCCTATCCGACTTGAATAATATTCCACTTCAGCCAAGAGATGAACCACATTCAAATAAAGATGTTTTTGTCGCCACAAAAACACGCAAAGCTGCGACATCGTCTAGGAAATAGTATCAAAACGTTTCTAGATGTTTTACTGTGCAATTAGGCTTGATTATTAAATTTTCTTCCTTTTTCTCTCTTTGTAATCCTGATAAGCATTATATGGCACTACAAGTTTTCATTGAAATTAGTTGTCAACAATATATTTTCCGAAAGAATTTGTAATAGATAAACACCTTGATAGTTTCTTCATTCACACTTTGTTCCGTTTAATACATTTTTATTACGTTTAGTTTCAAGAGGTTATGTTTATGTTATGGTTATGTTATTATTTTTGTTTAATTTTCCGTTCAGAAATACGATCAGTCTTACTTCTCCATATATTCAATGTACTCTTTGGTCTTACTGTTGACGCGTTCAGAAACGTAACAAAATTATAGTGCTATTAATAATGTGTTTCACTGTTACATTATTATTATTTTTAATTATATTTGTTCATTTTATTCCTTTTTCTTTAAGATAAAATGTTTGTGTTGTTTACAATTGTTAATTTACTTGTTTCTTTTTTTGTAACTGGCAGGTGTAATGATATTTTATTTTATTTTTACTGTTATTTTATATTTATTCTTATAGTATATAGTCTTTTACATATATATTTTATTTTTTCTTCCCTTTGATAAATATTATAGTTTATATTAGTTTATTACATAATATTTAAATATATATATTTTTTTATTTTTTTTTTAAGATGGCAAGTTTTATATGTGATTCTGAAAGTGAGTCTGAGTATGTGTCTTGCTCCTCTGAGAGCGTTTGTAGTGACAGTAAACCTTTGGTTGAGCTGCTTGAGGCGCGTTTTTCCAACTGTTCTTCTCTTTTTAATGTTGTTCATATAAATGCGCAGAGTATTCCAGCTCACTTTACAGATATGTTGGCGTCATTTTATCAAAATAACATCCATGCAATACTAGTTTCAGAGTCCTGGCTGAAACCTTGTCTCCCATCGACATCTTACATCTTACCTGGATATCAACTAATAAGAAATGACCGTATAGGCAGTGGTGGTGGAGGCGTTGCCATTTACCTTCGTTCACATATCCCCTTTTCCATCGTAAGCTTGTCTCCACAACCACCCGCATCGGATGCTGGTGAACACTTATTTATCGAGGTGGAACTTTCGTTGAATAAAATATTGCTTGGAGTATTTTACAGTCCGTCTCTTAGAGTTAATTACTTCTCATCGTTAGAAAAACTTTTAGAAAATGTTATCCCTGCTTATAATCATTCCATAATAATGGGTGATTTTAATACCTGTCTTCTTAAACGAGATTATCGTACTACACTCCTTGAGTCCTTAGTTGCTGCTTCTGGCTTGTCCATTCTTCCATTGAAGGCTACTCACTCTTTTCCCAATTCTACTCCGTCTCTTTTAGATTTAATTCTCGTATCTTCACTGTCTCATGTTCTTACACATGGTCAGTTCCCAGCGGATGCTTTCTCTTATCATGATCTGATCTTTCTCTCGTATAACATTCGTCCGCCAAAAGCCAAGCCCAAAATTATCCTGCAGCGTAATTTTGGAGGTATAGATTCGGAGGCTCTACTCAAGGATTGCCGCGAGTTGGATTGGTCGGGGGTTTACAATGCAGCTACTATCGATGATAAAGTGCATATATTTAATACAATATTATTAAAGCTATATGATGTACATGCACCCATGCGTCGTATTAAAATTAAGCACTTACCTGCACCGTGGCTTACCGATAACGTTAAGACACTTATACATAAAAAATCTCTTGCCAAGACCAAATGCAAGCTTAGTCCGTGTAGTGAGACCAAACAGGCTTACATAACTATCCGTAATCGCTGTAATAGAGTGTGTAGGGACGCGCAACGCCGGTATATTCATCAATCAGTTGACATAGATAATCCTTCTAAAGTTTGGAAATTTCTGAGATCCTTGGGAGTTGGTAAATCAGAGCAAAACTCTGTTCCAAAAAACTTCAATATTGATAACCTCAATCAACATTTCACGACTGTTATAAATTTTGACAATAATATAAAGTCTAAGACATTAAAAAATCTTTCATCCGCTCCAACTCCTTCTCATTCCCCTTTTTTTCTCAAACCATTATCTGATTGTGATGTTAAGAGTGCCATAAAATCCATCACTTCAAACTCTGTCGGCAGTGATGGTATTAGTCGCAATATGATTATCCCCGTTCTTGATGTCATCAACCCGATTATCACTCATATCCTCAACTCATCCATGGCTAGTGGTACTTTTCCAGCAGCCTGGAAAGAGGCACAAGTTATTCCTCTCCCTAAAAAGTCTAATCCCACGTCCTTTTCTGAATTCCGACCGATATCCATTCTTCCCTTCCTATCCAAAGTTCTAGAACGTCTAATCCATAAACAATTAAGCATTTTCCTAAATTATAACTCATTAATGAATCCTTTTCAATCTGGTTTCCGCCCAGGCCATAGTACAACAACAGCTTTGGTAAAAATTACCGATGACATCCGTCAGGGGATGGAGAGTGGTCTACTGACAATACTATCACTGCTAGACTTTAGTAGTGCTTTTAATAATGTTGACCATGACATATTACTTAGCATTCTCCGCACTCTTAACATATCTCCAACAGTAATTGGTTGGTTTCACAGTTACCTGTATGGACGCCGGCAGCGAATACGTGTTGATGATAATTATTCATCATGGTCTGACCTTACTGCTGGTGTTCCACAGGGCGGCGTTTTATCTCCTCTCTTATTTGCGATTTTCATTAATTCAATCTCCGATAAATTATCTTCATCCTATCACCTCTATGCGGACGATTTACAGATATACACTCAAGCTGCTCCAGATGATTTAAGTACTGCCGTGAGACAAATCAATCTAGACTTAAACCACATACTTCATTGGAGTACAATGTTTGGTCTTGCAGTGAATCCTCGTAAGACTCAAGTTATTGTCATCGGTAGCCCCAGAATACGTGCAAAAGTGGATTTCGCAACCCTACCGAACATTGTTTTTGACGGCACTTGTATCCCATTGAGTGACACTGTCAAAAATCTGGGTGTAGTCATCGATAGTGACCTGTCTTGGAAGTCTCACCTCTCCGAATTAAGTCGGAGAGTTTTTCTGTCTTCTAGATCCCTGAGAAGGCTGAGAAATTTTCTGCCTACTGCCACCAAAATTATGCTTGCACAGTCTCTTTTGTTACCCATTTTAGATTACGCTGACGCCTGCTATCTTGACTTAACCGTAGAACAGCTAAGTAAACTTGAGCGACTTCAGAATTTTTGTATTAGGTTCATATTTGGCTTGCGAAAATATGACCATGTTTCTGAATTTCGTGAAAAACTCAAGTGGCTCCCTATTCGATTTCGCCGGAATACTCATGTGGCGAGTAAACGGTCGAGTAACGAAAGTCCGTTACAACGAAGCACAAGATCACGCCACTTCTACGTCACTCATCATACGATGGGATGAGTCATCGCTGCCCATGCGCCGACGAAGTTCGCAAGCTACGCCTCCGGCGATAAGCGGCCAATGAACTAGTTGCAGCGCTACGACGCGCAGCATGGCCGACGCAGTGCCCTTTGTCTCAGTTAGGCGACCATTTTAATCTGACCCCGCCTACTCGCGCGCAGCCAATCCATTAGCGCGAGTCATTAGGATGGTTTAATTAAAATATAAATTTCATAAATAAATTTCTCAGTCGAATACCATCTTTCATTACGCGTTCATGTCCAGACTCCTAAATAGTAAGTGTTAAGAACATACACACTTCATTGGTGACCCCGAGAAAAAATGACGGAGACGGACAAGGACGTGCCGCCGGTGCTTGGACTGATGCCTACCTCAATGGAATCATGCAGAGTAGCAGTGAGAAGTCCCGCATTCAACTCGGCCGACCCCGAACTATGGTTTGCGCAATTGGAAGGTCAGTTCATACTGTCAAGTATCACTACTGACAATACTAAATTCTACTACGTGCTATCCCAATTGGAGCCGCAACACACTGCCGAAGTTCGGGATATCATAGTATCACCACCAAGTACTGGACGGTATGAGAAATTAAAAGCCGAGCTCATCAGAAGACTTTCCGCGTCACAAGAGCGCAAGATCAAGCAGTTACTGACGCATGCTGAGCTAGGTGATCGGAAGCCATCCCAATTTCTGCGACACCTCCAGTACTTGGCTGGCCCTAATGCACCAGGCGACTTCATACGAACAATTTGGACGAGCAGACTCCCCACGAACTTACAAACCATAGTGGCATCCCACGGAAACATGGACCTGGAGGAGCTAGCACAACTAGCCGACCAAATTAACGACATCGTTCCAGTGAACAGTCAAGTAACTTGCGCCAGTACTGGACTACACTTAGCTACAGGTACATCTACTAGCATATCAACTGGCTCACCTGTAGAGATACTGTCGCGACAAATGGAGACGATTACCCAGAGGCTAGAAGCAATGGAAGTTCGTATGAGATCAACAGCAAGATCCAGAAGTAGAGATCCACGAAGATACAGTCGTTCCCGGTCTCGTCAGCGACCTGGTGATCACCCGTACTGCTGGTATCACTACCGTTTTAAGGAACGAGCGAGAAAATGCACGCAGCCATGCAGCTTCCAGAAGTCGGGAAACCACCAGGGCAGTCATTAGTGGCGGAAAACGACTGCCCAGGTCAGAAAAGCCGCTTGTTCATAACGGATCGCAAGACTAAGATACAATACCTCATTGACACAGGTTCAGACTTGTGTGTGTTTCCTAGGTCTGCCATTCGAGGACAACCTACTAAGTCCAAGTACGAACTGTTTGCAGCGAACGGAACAGTAATATCCACATACGGATACATGAGCATCTCTTTGGACTTAGGGCTTCGTCGCGTATTCTCCTGGCGTTTCGTGATAGCAGATGTATCCAGGCCTATCATCGGTGTCGACTTTTTAGGATACCACAACCTGCTAGTCGACGTACGCAACCAACGCCTCGTTGATGGTGTAACCTCACTCACCACTTACTTACCTCGCCAGAATACTTCAAATGCCATTTCATCCGTACGTACCACCACCACTGAGGATTCTGCTTACCACCGTCTTCTACGAGAATACAGCACAATAACTCGACCTGCTGGTAAGCCTACCGCTCCTAAACACTCGACGGTACATCACATCCGTACCACGCCTGGCCCTCCAGTATTCAGCCGTCCACGCAGATTGGATCCAGAACGGTTAACCATCGCAAAGAAGGAGTTTGAAGAGATGTTGCAAAATGGTACTGCACGACCCTCCAAGAGCCCTTGGTCATCACCCCTTCACCTGGCCCGCAAGAAGAACGACGGGTGGCGTCCTTGCGGTGACTATAGGACATTAAACGCACGTACAATCCCGGACAGATACCCAGTCAAGCACATACAAGACTTTACACATAAACTAACGGGAACTACGACGTATTCTACCATCGATTTGGTGAAGGCGTACAACCAAATCCCGGTTTACGAGCCTGACATCCAGAAGACAGCTATTACCACGCCTTTTGGATTATGGGAATTTCCGTTCATGACGTTTGGCTTGCGCAACGCCGCGCAAACGTTCCAGCGCTTCATGGACGAGGTTCTGAGAGGTCTAGACTTCTGCTATGGATACATAGATGACATCTTGGTGTTTAGCAACAACGCTACCCAGCATCAGCAGCACCTCAAACAACTTTTTGAGAGATTAGCAGAGTACAGTGTGTTGATAAACACTAGCAAATGTGTCTTTGGGCAACCTGAGGTAAGCTTTTTGGGTTACAAAGTCTCAGCCGCAGGTATAGAACCACTTAAATCCAAAGTACAAGCCATCCAGGACTACCCATCACCCAAGACAGTCAAGGAGTTGCGCAGATTTCTAGGTATGATGAACTTCTATCGTCGTTTCATACCCAACGCAGCGGAAACCCAAGCTCCATTGAACCACATCTTGTCTGGCCCCAAGGTTAAAGGCTCACATCCTGTTGACATGACACCGGAACTGCTGCAAGCTTTCAATCAATGTAAGCAAAAGTTGTCAGAAGCAGCATTATTGGCACACCCACACACACAGGCGGAAGTAGCCATTCAGACTGATGCATCAAATAACGCCATTGGAGCAGTCCTTCAGCAGCGTGATGGTTACGATTGGCAACCTCTAGGATTTTTTTCTAGAAAATTGAGCCCATCTCAAAAGAAATTTAGTCCTTATGACAGAGAATTGTTGGCGATCTATGAGGCAATACGCTACTTCAGGCACATGGTGGAAGCAAAACAATTCTCCATCATGACAGACCACAAGCCACTAACTTATGCGTTTGCCAAGCAACGTGACAACTGCTCACCACGCCAATTCCGTTACCTCGACTATATAAGTCAGTTTACAACAGACATTAGATATATAGCAGGGAAGGATAACGTAATCGCTGATTCATTGTCACGAATACATGAAATTAAATTGCCGCTAGATTATCAGTCCCTTGCCAGAGACCAAGAAACCGACGAAGAGCTGCAGACCTTGCTAAAAGAAGGGTCAAGCCTCAAACTTGAAAAGCGTAGGATGGCAAGCACAGATTGCGAGTTATTTTGCGACGTGTCGGTGAGTCCTCGACCTTTCATCACCCGACCGTTCCGCAAGCAGATCTTTGATACGCTTCACAACCTCAGTCATCCTGGAGTGAAAGCTACGGTTCGACTGATATCACAGAGGTATGTGTGGCCTGGTATTCGCAAGGACTGCCGACAATGGGCGAAGCATTGTCAAGAATGTCAGCGAAGTAAAGTGACCAGACACACAGCATCACCCTTGGCAGCATTCAAAACGCCATCAGGTCGTTTTCAACACATTCACTGTGATATAATTGGTCCTTTACCCATATCTTCTGGTAACAAATACTGCCTGACCATCGTCGATCGAGTCACGCGCTGGCCCGAGGCGCTCCCGCTTCAGGACATAACTGCCGAGAGCTGTGCAGTAGCTTTAACAGCCGGGTGGATAGCGCGCTTTGGTTGTCCTGAGCGCATCACAACCGACCGTGGACGACAGTTCGAGTCACAAACGTTCAAGGAACTCGCCGCGCTCATCGGTGCAGCTCACCACCCCACTACATCCTACCACCCAGCCGCTAACGGTCTAGTTGAGAGACTTCATCGTCAGCTCAAAGCTGCCATCGTCTGCCACACGGACTCCAACTGGACAGAAGTACTACCCTGGGTACTACTAGGCATCCGCAGCGCATGGAAAGATGACCTGCAAGCTTCTACAGCAGAATTGGTTTACGGTGAACCACTACGTTTGCCAGGCCAATTCCTCACCATGGGTCCAAACGAGCCCGTGGACACCAACAGCATTGTTAGCAGACTTCGGTCACACATGAGGAAACTGACACCGCAACCAACATCGTGGCACACTAGTCTGCACAAACCCTTTTACGTGCCCAAGGATCTCAACACTGCGACTCATGTCTTTCTCCGCCAAGGACCCATAAAAAGACCACTACAGCCGCCTTATCAAGGTCCATACAAGGTACTTCGACATGATGTAAAAACCTTCGACATAGACGTTAATGGAAAAACGCAAAGAGTGACCATCGACCGTCTCAAACCAGCATATGTGGCGAGGGAAGACACGGGAAACCTGGAAGATAAACCAGCAGAACATCCAGCTATCGAACATGAAAGTCCCGTCAAAAAGACAAGAAGTGGACGCACTGTTCGATTTCCAGATCACTATCGCCCGTAGTAACGAGCTCAGCAGGGGAGTAGTTGTGGCGAGTAAACGGTCGAGTAACGAAAGTCCGTTACAACGAAGCACAAGATCACGCCACTTCTACGTCACTCATCATACGATGGGATGAGTCATCGCTGCCCATGCGCCGACGAAGTTCGCAAGCTACGCCTCCGGCGATAAGCGGCCAATGAACTAGTTGCAGCGCTACGACGCGCAGCATGGCCGACGCAGTGCCCTTTGTCTCAGTTAGGCGACCATTTTAATCTGACCCCGCCTACTCGCGCGCAGCCAATCCATTAGCGCGAGTCATTAGGATGGTTTAATTAAAATATAAATTTCATAAATAAATTTCTCAGTCGAATACCATCTTTCATTACGCGTTCATGTCCAGACTCCTAAATAGTAAGTGTTAAGAACATACACACTTCACTCACATTCTCACATTACTTTATAACATATTATTTACCCCTAGTAGTCCTCCCTACCTTAAGGAACGTTTTGAATTCCTTCGCCTTTCTACTTCCCACAATTTGCGCACTCATACATATCGTAAACTCACTACGCCTGCACATACTTCATCAATTTATGATAACTCTTTCACAGTGCAGGCTGTCAAACTTTGGAATGCGCTGCCTCTTACTGTCAGAGAGGCCAAAACATCGCCTATATTCAAGAACGCACTCAGAAAACACTACTTTTCCTTAAATAATTATGCCTAATTCTTATATTATAGACTATTTAATATATATGTATGTATGTATTTAATTTATAAACTAGTTTAAGTATGTGTATTTTTTTTTTTTATAAATTATTTAGTTTAATATGTTTATTTATGTTATTTGATATTCAATGATCTGCACCACCTACAACGCCAGATTAGATTAAATTATTCCTTAAGTTAGGTTGCCTGGAAGAGATTGCTTTCAGCGATAAGGCCGCCTTTTGTTTCTACCATGACAATATTGTAATTGTATATTTTGAAATTGTGTATTTGGTGAACAATAAAGTGTTATCTATCTTAAAGGCGGTGTTTAGTAATTTTCAAAATATAGTAATTTTTGTGTTTTACTTTGCAACGACTTCAAGATGTTTTAGATAATATATATTAATAATAATAGCTTAGGAAATAAGTTATTTCATACATTTTAGTTTTTTAGTTTATGAAGTCGGTTTTTTTAAACGAAGTTTTTATTTTTTGACGTGAGCCTTCCAGCACAGTGTAGTGTCATGCTTAAGTACTTTGCGGTATTTTCATACGATACTACGGTGTTATTTACTTATATCGGATGATAATTTGCCATTTTGTCAGTGAAGCCAATGCGGATGGACTTGGCTTCATTGAGCTTAATACACATCTACAACACTGTTAAGACATTCAGTATCTGTTTACGTCCTTTTTGAAGAACTCTTTCTTAGTATCAGTATCATTTCAGTAAAACCTTATTTGAAATACCCAGTGGATGAGTATTTCGCTTTTAATTGTGATTTCCACGAGAATTGGAGAAGAGGAATGGAGACCGACCTCTATCGTAGATTTGGAGGTTGAAGGTGGCTCGCAGCCCCTCGAAGTGGCGGGCGGTGAGGGGCGTCAGCAGGTCCCACAGTAAGAGCTGTTGGACGTCCGCGAAATGCAGCTTGGCGAGGAAGCAGGAGATGGGCTCGTCCACTGCACAACTTCTCATGTCGAAGCAACCAAGTGTCGAGTTGCCCCCGAACTCTATGTTCGGAAACCTCGAGCAGTTCAGCGTCGTATCCTGGAATTTGAATATATTTAGATTTATATAATATACCAAAGCAATATTACTTCAGTGCCCACATTATAAGAATGTACAATGCTCTTCAAAGAACGAAATATGACGAATGACGAACTTATTAAAATTATACTAGCCACGAATATTAAAACTAAATACAAATGTTCACAACAAAAAGTTTTGTGCCTGTAAATTGATTAAATGCATAAAATTTTAATGCAGATATCATGATGTCAAATTAGAAAAATCATTCAGATTACATTGTTATAATTAAATAATATGTTATATAACGTTCAAAGGTAAATTGGCTCACCCAACCCAAACATAACATAACAATGTAATGTAATCAGAGTACTACCAAAAAAATTAAACTATATAAAACTGTAGCGGCCCGAAGGTTGCCTAAACGATATAACCGTGGCAAGCAGCCTTCACGTTATTCGCCGCCCGCGTCGCGCTTACGGCGCCCCTCTTCTTCCGACAGCTAAACGCTAACGCTGTCAAGACAGTCTGTTTCTGTCAGCGCGCGAGTGCAGTCTTGTCGCGGTTATCATGAATGCTTGAATATCCTACAAAATACTAGCTTTCATTACGCAAACCGGCAATCTCACCTCCAAACCTTATTTACTCCGTTTATTATAATAATAGATATTTGTTAAGGCCAACGAGATTATAACCGATGTAAGTATGAGAAACTCCCGCCGTACACCCTGCGGAAAGGTACCACCAGCGTCCCAGGACCCGACACTTCTTTAGGGGGGGCTTAGCTCCCCACCAACTGTTATAATACTGGTTTATAATATTTGTTCTTTTATATTTAAATATTTTTCATAGTATCATAGCAACCTTTGTTACCTGTCTCTTTACAAAATAACTCTTCAATAAAACATATATGAAGAAGACTATTTTTATTTTCAACATTTAATTTCAACACGTTATCAGCACGAAGCTCTAAAATTTAGCTTAGCTAATGTTGAAAAGTTATTAAAAATAATTTGTAAAGTTAGTGTATAACAATGCAGGCTTCTTCGAGTCTGCCTCTTACCATCAAATTATGTAGAAGGGAAGACTATTCCATATGGAAATTTAAGATGAGGAACCTGTTGCTACACGAAGACCTTTGGGAAACTGTGGAAGGATACCCAGAAGGTAACAATAGTGCCACTTCTGAATTAGCTAAATCTCGAAACGACCGTAAGGCTCTGTCAAAGATATGCTTAACACTAGATGGGCCAGCGATTACCCATGCGAGGAGTGCCACAACGGCAAAAGAAGCGTGGAATGCCTTAAAACTGGCGTATGAGGATCGCGGCATGGGTCGGAGATTAGCCTTAGAGAGGAAACTCTACAGATTAAGTCTTAACGACTTTAATAACATTGGATCATACATCAATGCTGTACTGAGTACTGCCCAAGATTTGGCTGACATTGGCAAAAATATAGAGGATGCTTCAATCGCAGCTATTCTTTTAGGCGGTCTTACGGCGAAGTATGAACCCTTGATTATGGGACTGGAAAACAGTAACATCGACATTTCCTCAGAACTGGTGAAAACCAAATTGTTAAATGAGATGTCACGAGAAATAGAGCCTGAATCCGCCTTACATACTAGCACAAATATGCATCGCATTAAACCAAAGAAAATGAAGATTATATGCTATGATTGCAAAGAACCAGGCCATAAACGCCCAGATTGTCCGCATAAGAAGGCAAAGTCAAAGACAAGAGAGTCTGCTACACTGACTGCCCAAGCTCTTAGTGGAAATGATGTACTGAGCATGGATAAATGGTTGATAGACTCTGGTGCATCTAGACATATGACTTCTAGATCAGATTGGAATGTTTTCTATTAAACCGCAGACTTCTGGTAAAGTAACCATAGCTAATGGTGAAGAGATTGATTGTACTGGCGTTGGCACTATTTCCATAAATACTAAAAATAATGTATTTGATAAAATTTCAGATGTTGCATTTGTTCCCAACTTAAAAGCTAATTTAATATCTGTGAAAAAAGTAGTTGATAAGGGTTATACTGTTATTTTTGATAAAAATGGTTGTAATTTTTATGATTCTAGTAATTTTTCTGTTACAGATGTACCTATTTTGCATGGTTCGATTTGTGGTGGATTATACACTTTAGATTGTAGTGTTAATATTCCCGAAAAGTTAAGGTACAATGTATCGCATAATGAAGTTATTAGCGATACACAATATCGACTTTGGCACAGGAGATTAGGTCATTTGTGTCGTTATTCAATGCAATCGCTTAAAGGTCAGGCTTTAATAAATTTTAATAAAGTAGATAAGGAACCTTGTGTAGCGTGCATTGAGGCAAAGCAGTCGCGAAAGTCATTTAAAAGTGCTTCCTTTTCAAGAGCAACAGAGCCCCTTGGTCTCATACATTCGGATCTGTGCGGGCCTATGTCTGTAAATTCTTGGCAAGGTAATAAGTACCTTTTATTATTTATTGACGATTTGTCAAGAATGATCTTTGCATATTTCATATCTTCAAAAACAGAAGTAAAAAGTAAGTTTATATCTTTCAAAGCGCTAGTAGAAAGACAAACAGGAGCTCGTATTAAAATATTACGGACCGATAATGGGACAGAATATGTAAATAGAGAAATGACTGATTACTTAAGTTCTTTAGGTATAGAGCATCAAACGACCGCGCCTTATAGTCCTCAATCTAATGGACTCGCTGAACGTACGAACAGGTCGATTATAGAAAAAAGTCGTTCTCTGCTAGCTGATAGTGCTCTTTCAAAGGCATACTGGCAAGATGCTTTTGATACAGCAGTCTACTTGAAGAATAGATGTCCTCATCGTGCCCTAAAATGTAAAACACCTTATGAGAAATGGTATGGTCTTAAACCTAATTTAAATCATTTAAGAGTGTTTGGCTGTAGAGCTCTGGTCCAGATTCCTTCTTGTAATAGAAAGAAGTTGGATAGTAAAGCTGAAGAGCAGTTTTTCGTCGGATATACTGAAGATGTAAATACTTATTATTTTCGTAATGTTCATTGTCCGAGAAAATTAATTAAGTCTCGTGATGTTTCTTTTTTTGAATCCTGCTTTACTGATTTAAAGATAAAGGAAACAAAATCAGATTTTTCTGCAGATCTACCTATTCATTTTAACGTCACTACAGAGCAAGTTCCTCCTGTTATAGAAACTGTCGAAAGTGATCAGTTGGAAGAGGCTGAAAGTGATGATCAGGTAGAAGTTTCAGAAAATAAAAATATTCAGGTCCCAGAGATGACTGTAGTGGAACCACTTGCTGAGTCAAGATATCCAGCTAGGGTAAGAAAACCACCCGATTTCCTAACTTATCAAGCTAATCACTCCTTACAAGCATATAATGAACCCGGCAGCTATATAGAAGCCGTTCGTTCCAAAGATGCTGATAAGTGGAAACAAGCGATGTTAGAAGAATACAAGTCTCTTCAGAAGTTAAAGACTTGGAAGTTGGTAGATAGACCTAACAAAAAGGCTATACCCTGTAAATGGGTGTTAAAATTAAAACGGATGCTCTTGGCAATAAAATAAAATACAAGGCAAGGTTAGTGGCAAAGGGTTATAGTCAAATTGCAGGAATAGATTATGGCGAAACATTTTCTCCAGTAGTCAGAATGTCTTCTTTGAGAACTCTGTTTGCCCTTGCTGCTGAAATGGGTTTGAAAATGCGTCATTTGGACGTAGACACTGCCTTTCTCAACGGTGACCTTGAAGAGGAGGTTTATATGGAACAACCCTTTCACATAATAGTGACAGTAAGGTTTGCTTGTTACAAAAATCTTTATATGGCCTTAAACAAGCACCACGAGCCTGGAATATAAAGTTAAATCAATCTTTATCTTCCTTAGGTTTTACAAAAACTCCGTCAGAACCTTGCGTATATACGAAACTTTTTGATAAAGAATTAGTCATACTGGCTATATATGTAGATGACATTATTGTCTTCTATCAAAGAGAATTGACTTTTGACAATGTAAAGTCGGATTTACAAAAATCTTTCAGTTTAAAAGATTTAGGTAAATTAAATTTTTATTTGGGTATTAATATTACTCAAGAAAATGAGCAAATTCAAATAAGTCAGAAAACTTACATAGAGAAATTATTGACTAAATTTGGAATGCTAGACTGCAAACCGGTAAGTACGCCACTACAGAACACTAAATTCGATACCAATATTGGCAGTAAAAGTGAATATGAAAATGAGTGTTCTTGTCCGTATCAGGAACTTATAGGTTCCCTGTTATTCTTAGCCGTCAATACTCGACCCGACATAGCATTTGCCACCAGTTTTCTGGGTCAATTTAGTTCCAATTATAATAAAACCCACTGGTTAGCTGCTAAAAGGGTACTACAGTATTTGAAAGGTACTATGAATCACTGTATAACTTACAGAAAAGTTGGAAAGCCGTTGTTTGGCTATACAGATGCGGATTGGGCTAATTGTGAGCGCACTAGACGCTCATATACTGGTGTATGCATGTCACTGGCGGCTGGTCCGGTGTCCTGGGAGAGTAAAAAGCAACAGCCCATAGCGCTATCGTCAGCTGAAGCAGAATACATGGCCTTGACAGCAGGAGCAAAAGAGGCATGTTATTTACGGAGATTTATTTACGAAATAACAGGTAAATTGAACGTTGTTGAGATCTTCAGTGATAGTCAGTCCGCGTTAAAGCTTGCTGAGAATCCTGTCCACCACAATCGGACCAAGCATATAGATACACGATTTCATTTTATTCGTGAAAAGGTTGCTGATAATATTATAAACCTGAACTTTGTACCCACAGAGTCAATGTGGGCTGACATATTAACTAAGCCATTAGGAAAATTTAAGCATCTTGAATGTGTTAGAAACTTAGGTTTGTCTTAAATTTTTTTTATGGTTTTTTGTTGGTCCCAGTGTCTGTTTGTAATCAACAATGTTTATTTTTTTAAAATCTTTTACACATTGCTGATTATGGGGGGTATGTTGTAATACTGGTTTATAATATTTGTTCTTTTGTATTTAAATATTTTTCATAGTATCATAGCAACCTTTGTTACCTGTCTCTTTACAAAATAACTCTTCAATAAAACATATATGAAGAAGACTATTTTTAATTTCAACATTTAATTTCAACACAAACACCTCATTGGGAGGATGGTTTCCGTCCAAGATGGCCGTAGGTTACGAGCCTGGCTGTCGAACACGGCACGTCAGCTGCTGTATTTTCGATGGTTTTTTGATACAGGTTCAAAAGCACTTTTCAACCGATTACAACGTGGCGAGATAATCACTAGATTAACAAAAACTCGCCGAACTATTAAAGAAGCAAAAGATCGTGGAATAGGGTGTGACGGCTAGCGACGGTTGCAATTCAGCAAAAATTATAATGTGTGGATATTCGCGGCACTGGCGTTAGTAGCCCCACATCTGCCCCACCTATCTGAGTCGTACGTAAATTAAAGACAGATATACAATTTAATAATTATATATATATATATTATATACTCTTTATTTTTTCGGGATCAAAGTATCCTATGTTACTTCTAATACCTCCAAGAATATGTGTACAAAGTTTCATGATGATCGGTTCAGTAGTTTTCGCGTGAAAGCGTAACAAACAAACTTACATTCACATTTATAATATTAGTAGGGATTTATTCCTCTTCAATAATTATAAATATTACTATTTATACTTTTCGGGACTTTTTGGGAGATCAGAAGATTGGTTCCTGCCTCGGACAACGGTATGTATATATCAACGGTATGTATGGCGATCCAGCGAGGTAGCTTAGACAGCTTCTAGAAACCTTACGCGTTGGCTTCGATGACACCGGCTTAGAATTCTACTTATAGTGTTATGGAATTATAGGTAAAATACAATACTCGTTAGTTTCTAGTAGACAGTTGTTTACCCGGCATTTGATGTGCACGGATTCGGCAATTTCCCATAATTCTATATCGTACTCGTCGTCATTGCAGTTGTACTTTATGACGCTGTCCGAGGACTTGACGCAGCGGTCTACAGAGGCCTCCTGCGAGGGTAGAGGGGCTTCAGCCCCGATCGCCACAGCCACCAGAGCCAACAACGCCCCCGGCTGTATCTTCAGCCCACACGTCATCCTCTAGTATTACTGCCAAAGAAAGAAATTAACAGTTTTGAGAACACATCCTATTGAAACACTTCACGCACTACGGCACCTTGTACCTTGTCCTTCGCTGTTCTCAACCAGCCCCTGGTGGGGACCTCGCGCAGGTCATTGATCTTGCGGAATGCATGGAGGGAGTCCTACATAAAATTTGCGATGCGCAAGCCTAACAATTTTATCCAAACCCGTTTGCGTAATGGAGTAACAAACATGCTCGTGTTAGAGGTAGGTGTATTATTTGGGTTTATTTGGATGTTTATGAAACTTGGGTGCTCAATATTCACAAATTGCTATCCGAACCCTTTAATTTTTTTTAATTTTTCTTGTTGTATTCTTAAATAATATTCATATACAATAACGGCGGAATGGGATATGATGGGAAATGCCGCAGAAGAGGTGAGGCGAATGACGGCAAAATGCAGATCAGATTCTAGATCGTGGTGACTGCTGTCAGGCTATTACCGACGCCATAGTGCTCGTGTTTGACGGTGCAACTGGACATGATATTGAAATGCGGGCTAATGATATGTTCGCTTATGTCCAGCAATAGGGTGTCAAAAATTAGCATTGGTTCGCACCGCACAAAACTTGTGTGATGCTAGTAAATAGGAAGCTTAAATTTGAGAACCCAATGTCAGCCTTGGGCTCTCAAACCCATAGTCAGCCATGGGCAACTATAACAAGCTCACATTTAACTCCCACGCCACTAACTTTACAATGCTCACAACTGAAAGACGGAAATGAACCGTCTGATTTCGGAATTATGGCCGGCCACGGACTTATCGTTGTGATGCTCAGGCTCTGTTGGAGATACGAGTGGACTGTAGATTTTCGCTTTTCTAAAAACTGGAGCCCCGAAATAAAACCATCAAAAATGATACTATGGGAGAGTCTTGCAACTTCATAGGCGTCGGCTTAGCGCGAACTACAAATCGCCTCACAGGGCGCCCTATATTTATAGAAGCGTCCTCCCCCCGGTCCCCACTTCGTTGTAACACCCCCTTTACTTTGATTTTCATATTTAAACAAAACCAAGCCTGTTCTATCTTATCTTTATAACTAATTTCAGTACTTAATAGATCCTGGCCTATCCTGCGGGTCATTTACATTGCTCTGACCTATGGTTTGAGCATGTGAGACGTGGCGACGGGCAGTTTCTTCATCTTCCACTTCACTACTATAAATTTATACCGTCGGCCGTTAGACGTTTACCGCGAGAACCCCGGTAAAGTTGTGAGGTCTTCGGACTAAGAACATAAAGACAAGTCCAATAAAAAGAAAGTCTTTTACCTTATTATAATCCCCACGCGCCGCGCAGTCGCGGGCGGACCTTCGCCTGCACTTGCAACCCAGCCTACTCGCTAATGGAGTAGGCAGGGTGCAGGCATTACCTTATGGGTCCCGGGCTTCAGGTTGGGTTCTGCATCCCTGTAGTCCGATTCCCGCTACCGTTTTGTGTCCAGGGTTCCAAGCTGAGCTTTTAGAAATCATTCGTCGTCTGAATATATTTTTGCTAATATATCTTTATGTGAATCATTACTTTGTGGTTAACTAATTAAATTGTATTTAATATATATTAAATGCAGCATAAGATTTTAGTACGTTATGTCCTTATTTGTTTAATTAATTAATTCTTGTGAACTAATTTGATATTTAAAATTTGTTAACAGTAATCATAATATAAAACTTTACAATATGGAAATGTTCAATTTCTGAAATAAATAAATGAATTAAATTATAATATGAGCCCATAAATATCCCACTACTGACAGTATACCCGCCACGCTTGTCCAAGGCGGATTGGCAGGTTTGATACATCGGTTATCTCGATGTGGAGGTTGCATCACAATGTTTTCCTTCACCGTTGTTATCACGTGGCAATCGTAACAATATGCACATTAGATCAGAAAACTGACTAAGAGGTGCATGCGTTCCGGTCAGGATCGAACCCGCTCTCTTCGACTTAGGGGCGCGTGCGCTAGCCATTACGCTACCACGACTTGAAAATGAATAGGCGAGAAATCTAAATTTATATGTGACAGCCTTGCATTTTTTTTATAATGTAATTTACTTTTAACATTTTGACACGTGCATGACGTTGACATGCCATTGCACACCTAATAAGTCAGAATGAATTGATATCAACGTATATTATAACTTAATCCTTCAACTTTTTACGGTTGCACGCCTATCAAGTAGAGTATATGTCGACAGAGAATTCAATGGCGGATCCATCAGCAGGCTGACGATCTTGGGGGTGCCTTTTACCAAAATTAATTAATTCAAATTTATACCGGGTATCCCAAAGCTAAGCCATCAAGTACTTCAAATATTGAAGATAGGATATTTTGCTCAATTGAAACATTCTTTTATTTTTAAAAGTAAATAGTGCGCATTCATAGAGCACGGTGTGGCGCTTTCTGCGCTTGAGACGTGCTGCGGCCATTTTGTTTCGCCCTTTCTTTGCTCTGTATTCATTTCGCGCTCCATCACCCACCCACAGTCACATCTTAAATAACGTATTAAATAAAAAAGCGAAACTTCAACCGACAAGTTAAAAAACGAATCGGAACGGACAAGTGGAAAAAATGGATCGCAACGTACAAGTGGAAAAACTTTAACTGACAAGTGACAAAATTAATCGCAACAAAATTTAACTTGTAGTTTTACGGGTAGATTGTTAATGTACTTGTCCAATTTGAAAACCTCATAACCCATTTATTTGGTCTGGTTTGGTCTATTATTGCATTTGTGTTATTGTCCATTTATGCAAAGTGAAATCTTTTAAGTAGGCCTTCAGGGCCAAATACTAAACTATACGGAATAGCGAAAGTCACTCAAAGAACACACACTTTTTCATATTAAATCACTCTGTATATAGATTCAATGAAGAAATACACGTGTAACCCCTAGTCAAGCCTTTGATAGAATGATTCGAACAGATATATTGACGTAACTTAACAGTGTGTGATACCTTAAGATACTATAATATTTTATATTAAGGCATCTTAACATAAAATATAGATAGTTAGATAGATAACACTTTATTGCTCACCAAATACACAATTTCAAAATATACAATTACAATATTGTCATGGTAGAATCAAAAGGCGGCCTTATCGCTGAAAGCAATCTCTTCCAGGCAACCTAACTTAAGGAATAATTTAATCTAATCTGGCGTTGTAGGTGGTGCAGATAATTAAATATCAAATAGCATAAATAAACATACTTAAACTAAATAATTTATAAAAAAAATAAAATATTATAGAATCTTCGCCGTGTGTGACGCCCTTTACTATTGACGAATACTGCAGTTTATAAAAAGCGTAAAGGTGGTAATGTTAAGATATTATATTTTATAAAGAAAAGTTTTAAAGAGTCTGTTGGTTTAAGATTGATCACAGTCATAACACATCGTTTTGATGTTTAAATACCGCACACAATCTGTAAAGTTGCCCCAAAATATTATTGTGTCTTATATTTAGCCTTAAGAAGGAGCCTTAAGAATAGACGAGCGTGCATGACAAGAGCTATGAATGTAAAAGAAGCAAGTGAGGTGTGTAAGAATAAGCCTGGATGGCGCTCTGTTGTTCGTGCCTACCGCGCAAGGGATCTGGCGTGAAGTTATGTATGTTATATTTCATACAATAAGGACGCGATAAGCAGTAATCTTCTTTAGCCAGTCTCTGTCTACAGCTGAACGTAGGGTTATCCAAGTTGGTGCCACGTATCGTGGTTTCACGTCTTGCTCATTCAATCCCTGTCAGCGACCTTGAGCATGTCGTCGGTCTATAGTCTCCACTGCAGGACTCGTTTGCTCCACCGACCGTCGGTTCTGCGACATATGTGATCGGCCCGCTGCCACTTCAAATTATTCATTTTACGAGCTATATCGGTTAATTTGGTTCTTTTATTCACACCCTCATCTCTGATTCTGTAAGAGATAAAAGATCAATAAGAGAACCTTGCATAGCTCGCTCCATAGCCCGTTGAGCGACTTTGAATTTGTGGACTAGTCTTATAGTCAGTATCCATGTCTCAGCACCGTATGTCATGATGGGTAGGACGCTCTGCTCGGACTTTCGTCTTCAAGCTTCGCGGAGTGGTCGACGAAGCAGTCATAGTAGACTCGATATTGACTACAGGAGATAGGATGTATAGAACATAATTAAGTATAATTAAACATAATAATATGCCCATCGATTTCTTGTTTACAAATAAAACAGAATATGCAGACATCGCTGACTCAAATGAGGATAAAATTGCAAATTGTAATTAGATGAACCGCAAATAGAATAACCTGTGTTTCATTAGGTCTAATTTTTATAGTGAAATATGTTGCAGACGTCACCAAGGAAGAACTTGACCCTTCCTCGTTGCAAGAAATCCAATTGGTATTTTTCCGAAAAACTTGATAAATTATTGGGATAAATATAAAAATAGAGTATATAGAAAGCTACTAGGATCTTCTGCATAATTTACAGTATTGTTTATACTGGTTTTGGTATTAATATCTACCATTGAAATACTGTCGTCCTGCTCCTCTAGCTCTTTCTGATGAGCCACGTCCTCGGTTATAATATCTCGCAATATGTCCCTTCTTGTGACATTTAAAGCACGTAATAAATGCTGTTTCAGGTTCATGATATTCATCATTGTTCTTTATTTTTAATTCCGTATCTAATAGTCTCGCCTTTACGAAGTTCATTGAAATATTTAAATCATTCATAATTTCTATTTTCGTTATCACATTCTCGTATTGTTTGGGTAATGCTGTTAAAAGATTACAAACTTTGTCCATTTCCATAAATTTACAGCCTACAGCATATCCTACAGCCTCTAATTAATTTATAATTTGTTCGAATCTCATTAAAGAACCTTGTAATTTTTCGTTCGGCTGACATTTTATAGTTAGTAGTTTCTTCTTTTAGATGCATTTTATTTTGTATACTATTTCTTTGAAAAGTTTCTTGTAATACGTTTATCATTTCTTCCGACGTCTGACATTTTGATATGATATCGAGATATTTATCTTCTAAACATTGAACAATAATAGCACGAGCTTTTGTATCTAATATGCGTTTTTGCTTATCATCCTTGATCTCCTCTTTTAAATAAATACCTTTTTCCTCTAATAATAGGTCTATTCGATACTTCCAATGGGCGAAATTACCATTTTCTTTTGGTAGGGGAAATTTTCCTTCCAAAATTTTCTTTTGTTTTTTTTTCGTATTTGTGAATATTTATATATATTTGAATAGTTTTCTAATAATATTATTCTCTACATTTAACTTATACATTTCCCTATAACCTATAGGGTGTCTGGGCCACAAACCTATGAAAACTTGATAAATTATTGGGATAAGCGATTTAAACAAAGCGTGCTCTTTTCGCGTGGTTCGTGCGTGGTTTTTTTATTACAGCAACGTCAAGTCAGTGACAACATTAGAAGTAAATACATATAATACAAAAGAGGTTCTAGTACCTAACAGTCTCGTAGATATTAAATTATACAAAAAAACATCAGAAAAGTAAAATACGGTAGAACTAGGTGTTGGGAAGTATCCGCTGCCATTTCCGGCTGCCGGAGGTGCGCATCTTATTTTAAAAAATGGGAGGTAAGAGCAATGATTTCTGTGTGGTCAAAAATAACCATGAAGCAATCTCCTAACTTTAAGGCTAGTAATCAGATCTGCATTAAAAGTAGAGCTCCCACTTGAGTCTACCTTATAAGCAGCCAAAACCCCTGTAATTTCTTAAATTAAAAAATCCATGTTCCTCTGGCAGCTGGAAGTGGTGGAGAGAGACAACCATACGCTCCTCTTGCCCCTCAACACCCCTCGCTCCCCGATTCAGGGTGCGAAATTCCAAAGTCAACCCTCATTCATAGTTTCAATAATGTTGGCATAAAATTATTGCAAACAAATTTATATAGAGGGCAATAGCACCAAAATTCAGCAGTGCTATCAAAGCAACTTTCAATGTAATTGTTTAGGCAGTAAGCCCAGTTGTGGACTGTGTTGTAAAATAATGGTCTGGTAGTCCTTTGATCTCTGTTCTTTGGAGTTGTTCAGAGCAACACCGGCACAAAAGTGGATTCGACTCACATTTCGAGGTAGAAACTGGAGCACCACTCGTGACCGCCAGCGCCAAGCGAAGTGCTGTATGACCACCTGCGTACGCGATCCGTCGATTTACGCAATTATTAGAGCACGGCAAGTGCATGCACCTCCGATTGTGACCGCTCTCATACTGCAGTACGAGTATATAAAAGTACTCTGTGCATACTGTCTCGTGTTGTCGACACTGTCTACTCAATCACTCAGGGTGTCCAGATTGGGTATATTTCCCCAGTTTGGATACTTGTTGGGAGAGAAATTTCAGCGTTGCGAAAATGGGGGAAGTATTTTATCCCCCTGGTCTTACTAAAAATACTATAAAATATTCGCCATAACATGAAACTTATATATACTATTTTTTTTTATTTTTTTTTTATAATGGCCCGTGTGGCCATGCGTCGTCCCCCTAACGTAGTCAGGGTCTTTGTATATCTTTTTTTTTATTTGTTTATGATATGTATTATGTAGTCAGACCTTAGCTTATTATTAATTTTAACTTAAAACTAATATCTTGCATAACAGATATATATATATATATATATATATACATATATATGTTGTACGGTGTTCTCCAGCAAGGACGATAAAACTACACATCACCTCGACTTATTGCGTTCTATGGCCTCCTCTACCAGCCGCATGCAGAACCTCTCCAGGTATGGCCTCGAGTCCTTGCCCGAGATCAAATCAAAAATAGTCTCCTCGGTGATCTTAATACGTGTGGCCGTCTCGAGGCCGCACCTGAGTCGATCATACATGGGGCACTCGAGCATGAGGTGTTGGATAGTCTCATCGCCCCCACTGTTACATACGCATGCCGGGCTATTTTTTAATTTAAATCGGTGTAAGTAGGCCGCGAACCCTCCATGTCCAGTGAATGCTTGGCACCAATGTGGCGTTAATTTAATGTCTTTGAGTATGCGACGTGCCGCGTAAACAGAGGGGAAGAACAACTTCGTGACGCCCGCCGTCTGACCGCCCACGTATTTTCGATCCCACTGCCGGACCGACTCCATCCTAATGGACCGTTTCTGGTAGGAAACGGGACATTTGCTGTACAGAGGGGCCGCATCGAGCTGCGTCGCCGCTTGCCTTGCCAGTTCGTCTGCCCGCTCATTGCCGGGGATGCCGACATGAGCCCGAACCCATAACAGCCGGGCGTTGCACCCTTTCCCTATCAGCTTCGCTACATTCTGACGAATAGCAAAGCCGAGGGGGTGGAGCGTGTCCGGATTACAGACCAAGTCGAGCGAGGACTTAGAATTGCTCAGCACAGCCACCGAGGACAGGCTGCTACACAATACGTACTCAGTTGTCTGGCATATTGCGAGCAGCTCGGCCTGGAAGACCGTGCAAAACGGCTCCAGCTTCATTCGCTTGGTCTGGATCTCCACTCCTTTCTATTATTTATGTATACTATTATAACATTCTAAACATGCTGTGTCTGTACATTGAAGCTATTATAAAAAAAAACAACTAAAATAGACTGTATAAATGATAGAGAACACGATACGTTTTTTTTAAATTTCTCGTCTATTTGTCGTATTGTTTTTCATTCAATATTTCTATGAAATGAATTTGTATGTAGATCAATAATATTATCACTAGTTAATTAGAACCTGAAAGATCGAGGAAAAATTGAAAAAATATCAGAATGGCAACTCCACATCAGCATACAATATTTTTATACGACACGTAAACAATGTTGTTTTCTTTGAATACAGTGTCATTTTCTGGTATTTTTTATCGAATTTGAAAATTACTTTTGCACATTAATTTTAATGGTCTTACAAACTTACACCAGAATGTTTACAACATTTTGAAGTCGATGCCAAGGAAAACATTCTTGTTATTTACTAATATATTATTTATTATGTAATATATATCATATAGGAGACACTTCAGCAGACATTATGTTAACGGAAAAAGAAGAAATAGGAACGTAATTACAGTCTTTATACATTATTATACACAGAGCATATTTCGAGAATTTGTACACTGCAACAAGCTTTGCATTCAGCATATTGCTGTGCCGGAATTATATCAGACACAAGGCTGATTCAGTGCAAGCCTTTCTTTTGGCGCAAGACCAAAACGACCCAATTTTGTTAATTAACAATGATCTGGAGGAAACTTCCCGCCGCGGTTTTCCCTTTGCGCTATGATATGGGGTTCTTTAAGAAGGGCGTTATAAAATTTCTTAGAGGTCGGCAACGCGTTGGCGACACCCCTGGTGTTGCAAGCGTCCATAGGCGACGGTAACCACTTTATTTCAGGTGGGCCGTCTGCCTGTTTGCCTACTTAAGGCAATAAAAAAATGATTAAATAATACATTTACATGTACATTTGACATGCTCCTTAACTCTACCCGCTTACACGTGTGTATTCCAAACTAGCTGTTGCCCGCTGCTTCGCTCGCGTAGATTACAAATAGTCATTAATTGAGTAATCAAATAAAGATAGTCCCATTATCACCACCTTAGAGATAGAACTTCTAAAGAACCGGTACATTTATATCTAACCAGAAGCAGTCGTGCTATTTCCTTTGAAATGATGGCTTTCCATAGAAACTTTTATCCTCTTTTTGATCCTCGTAAGGGTTTAATTTTGCAAATATCTTAGTACTTATCTACTTAGTACGTCAAGTATCTTAATTTTCATTTTGGCCTTTTTGGTAATTTTGGCCTATTTGGTCATTTTGGCCTTTATGGTCATTTTGGCCTATTTGGTAATTTTTCCTTTTTGGTCTTTAGCCTATTTGGTCATTTTGGCCTTTTTGCTCATTTTGGCCTTTTTGGTCATTTTGGCCATGTCGGGCATTGGGGCGTTTTTGGTCCTTTTGGCCTTTTTGGTAGTTTTTGCCTATTCCGTCATTTTGGCCATGTCAGCCACTGTGGCCTTTTTGGTCATTTTGGCCATGTCGGTCATTTTGGCCATGTCGCTCACTGTGGCCTTTTTGGTCATTTTGGCCATGTCGGGCATTTGGGCCTTTTTGGTCATATTGGCCTTTTTGGTCGTTTTTGCATATTCCGTCATTTTGGACATGTCGGGCATTTGGGCCTTTTTGGTCATTTTGCTCGTTTTTGCCTTTTCCGTCATTTTGGCTGTGTCGGTCACTGTGGCCTTTTTGGTCATTTTGGCCATGTCGGTCATTTTGATCTTTTTGGTCATTTTGGCCATGTCGGTAATTTTTTCCTTTTTGGTCATTTTGGCCATGTCGGTCATTTTGGCCATGTCAGTCATTTTGGCCTTTTTGATCATTTTGGCCATGTCGGGCATTTGGGCGTTTTTGGTCCTTTTGGCCTTTTTGGTAGTTTTTGCCTATTCCGTCATTTTGGCCATGTCAATCACTGTGGCCTTTTTGGTCATTTTGGCCATGTTGGTCATTTTGGCCTTTTTGTTCATTTTGGCTATGTCGGGCATTTGGGCGTTTTTGGTCCTTTTGGCCTTTTTGGTCGTTTGTGCCTATTCCGTCATTTTGGCCATGTTGTTCACTGTGGCCTTGGTCATTTTGGCTTTTTTGGTCAAGTTTTGTAATGTTGTTTACAGATAGGGGGATGGCATAATTAGCGATATAAAATGAAGTGAATCTTCCGTGGGAAATACATAAAAAATTAATATAATATAACCTGTAACGCTTGCTCTATAAACAAGAGACACACACTAGAGGTTAACCCTCGGCGCAGCCGCGGGGTAAACTCTAGTCCGATATAAAAACGAGCGGGCGCGAAATATCCTTTTCAATACGACTTTGGTCGGATGCACACACCATAGTAGCTCTTTAGGGCAGTTAATTAGGGATGATTCCCACCAAACGGCTCGCATCGCATCGGATCGGAACGGATTTTAGAATCTTTAAACGATATTAAATTGTGTACACATTATACATTATATATTATGAAATCGATAAATACATTAACAAAAGTAAATCTCGCGACAATCTTTAATATCATATAAATTTATGGGTTTTAACTTTATTTAAAGTTTTTTTGATTCTTTTTGGAGCTTATATTATGACGTATTTTTGTATAATTAAAAACGTGGTCAGGAAAACTAATTAAATTTATTAAATGAAATATTTTTACATGAACAACAAACATAACAGCAGAAGGATAATTTCAGAAGAGAGTGTTGCCATAGTAGAAAAAAAATACTACAACAAAAATTACCAGTATAAAAAACTTAAAGTATGTTCGGAAATTAACTGAACATAGTTGGGGGCCGGCCTGTTCCAGCATTACAAATCTTATATTATAGAACATTGACAAAATATTACAATCAAAATGACATTTTCAAATATAAGATATATATAAGATGTTCAAGTATAAGATAGATATAAGATAATTAATAAAAGATAAACAAAACAAAACATATTACAGTATTCCAAAAAACAAACAATAATAATTTTAATGTATTAATAATAAGCTGTTGAATTTATTTCTATAGCTAGGTACATACATACTTATAACCTAGAAACTTAATACTAATTAATTGGCAAGATGCTTATCTTTTTATAGGATCTTACATATGTCTTACCATTTGCCATTTTTATTTTGACTACTCTGACTTTTCCATCAGGTCCTGGAATTATATTTATAATTCTAGCCATAGGCCATGTTAAAGGTGGAGTATTGTCAGTGCGAACAATGACAAGGTCACCCTCTTTTAAATTAGGATGAACTTTAAGCCATTTTGGTCTGGATTGCAACTGGGTTAAATAATCCCGTGACCAGACTTTCCAAAAGTCTTGCTTAACTTTAGATATTTTTTTCCAAAATTGTAATCTGTCAATGTTGGTATTTGTGACATCTACTTCAGGATAACTACTCATAGACGCACCTATGAGGAAATGGCCAGGCGTTAAATAATCAAAGTTAGATATATCAGAATTAATAGGAAGCAAAGGCCGCGAATTTAATACAGCTTCTATCTCTACAACCACTGTGTAAAGTGCTTCAAATGTTAAAATCATGTTTCCTAATATCCTTTCAAAATGAAATTTGAAACTCTTCACAGCTGCCTCCCAGAGACCTCCGAATTCGGGGGCATATGAAGGTATAAATTTAAACTCAATATTATTAGAGAGACAATATGTTTGAGTATCCTCTACATGTTTCTTAGAACTAAACAATTTATATATCTCATTTGCTGCACCTTTAAAAGTTTTGGCATTGTCACAGAATATTTTGGCTGGTATACCTCGTCGAGCAATAAACCTCTTAAGGGCTGCTAAAAAAGCTTCAGTGGTAAGGTCACTAACCAACTCTATGTGAACTGCCTTTATGGCAAAGCAAACAAAGATTGCTACATAACTCTTTGTTATCAATGGTTTTCTTACCCTGGAAACCTTCAAACTAAATGGCCCACAAAAATCAATTCCTACTATGTGATAGGGTCTTACTGAGGTAAGTCTTTCCTCTGGGAGAGAACCCATGAGCTGTTCAGCAGCTGCAGCCGTCATACGGAAGCATTTAACACATTTATTGACTACCTTTTTTACTTCACGAAGACCACTGGTTAGCCAATATTTCTGACAGAATGAGCTAAGGACTAACTTTGCCCCAGCATGTAAAAGGCGCAAATGTTCATGGTGAATTATAATATATGTTACATGACAGGCTTTAGGTAAAATTATGGGATGTTTTTTCTCATAAGAAATTTCTTTGGCATTATCTAATCGACCACCTACTCTAAGGATGCCTTTATCATCAATAAATGGATGCAAGTTTGCCAATCCCGATTTGATTTGATCTCTTCTTTGAATGGACTGTATTTCTGTATAAAAATATTTTTTCTGTACACGCTTCAGTATTAATTCCAGAGAGTTATATAACTCCTGTGGTACCAAAGGGCCAAACAATTTTGGTATATTCTTAGTACAGTTATTTTTAAATCTAAGCATATAAGCTGTAACTCTTTTTAATTTATTAATATCAGAATATTTTTCAAAAAACTCTATTATGTTATTTTCACAACCAGAGGGGGGTGGTTGAATTACACTAGCACTACTAACATACTCATCTAAATCAGATGAACTTTGATTAGTTAAATGTGTAAAATTATAACAAGATAAATCCTTTGGTCCATGCCACCAAAGGTTATTGAACTTTAGTTTGTGGGGGTCATTGCCCCTTGAGAGTATATCTGCAGGGTTATTTTCTGTACTGACATATGACCAGGAAAAACCTTGAGTAAAATGTTTAATTTTCTCTACCCTGTTAGACACATAAGGATTTGATTTAATATTTATGGACTTTAGCCAGGCTAATACAATCTGAGAATCAGTATAGAGAAAGACCTTTATTGGAAATCTAGCTTTTAAAATATTATGTGCTTTATGAGCAAGCTGAGCTAAAAGTAAAGCACTATTTAATTCTAATTTTGGAATGGTTAGAACCTTGCTTAATGGAGCGACTCGTGACTTTGAACATAACAAGTTTGCTGAGACCGTCCCATCCTTTTTAATAACTCTCAAATATAAACAGGCGCCATAAGCCTTCATAGAACTATCAGAATAACCTACTAACTCTGCCTCAAGCATAAACTCGGAATTAACACATCTCGGTATTCTAATTGTCCCCATCATAGACAAATTTTTAATGAATTTTTTCCAGGCTTGTTGCTGATCCTGGGGTAATATAGCATCCCAGTCTAATTTCATAAACCATAAGGTTTGCATAAATAGCTTGGAAACTACTATAACAGGACCTATCAGCCCTAGTGGGTCAAACATCTTGCCAATGAAACTCAGTACTTTCCGTTTGGAAATAGTCTCATCACAGTTAATCATTGGCGCAGAAAAAGTTAAATCATCATTCAAAATATCACACTTTAATCCTAAGGTTTTGACAATATTATTTTTATTAATACCTAAAGAGTCAAAATATTTCTTCTCCTTAGGGATACCTTCTAAAACTTGGGTACAGTTAGAACACCACTTGTGCAGTGTGAAACTGCCTTTAAAGAATAACTTTTCTAGCTGATCTTTAAGGATATAGACCTTATCAACTGAATCTGCACCTGCAATTACATCATCAACAAAAGTACTAAGCCGTATAACCTCAGCAGCTAAAGGAAACTCATCTTGATATCTATCAGCCAACTCAATTAAGCAACGCGTCGCGAGATATTGTTGATTTATTTTGAAAAATCGTGTTGGCGTCATACGCCATATTTACACGAAGAAAGCGAATATTATTCGTGCGATGGTGATAAATGGTACTTGGCAGCTACACAGCCAGCAGCCTATTCAGGACCTCTGAAGTCAGGGGATCTGGATTTCATATTGTGAAGATCGTCAGGAAGATCAACCGAAAATTTACAAACCGGCACGAACCGGTTTACTGCAAAACAAAACACGATCACGATCAAAAAACAAAAGAATATCTGCATCGAGCGTCAACTTGCGGCAGCATTTAAGGAGTAAGGAGTCTTGGTTTATAAAACTAAGATATTCAGCTTCTACGAGAGACGAATCTACCGTTGCTGAGCATCTTCGGCGCGCGTGCTTCACTACGTATCTTGCTGTTCGCGTTTCGTTGTGCGAAAGTGTTTAAAGTGAAAGTGTTAGTTTTTGTTAGTGTTTGAAGTGCAATTCATACTCATAAACAATGCAGGAGGCTTTAAAAAAACTGCGGATACAGGCAGGACAATTAAAGGGTACTGTAACTAGGTTAGAAAATTTTATAAATGATGTAGCTCTCTTTGAAAAGGCCAATGCTGAAATGCTTTCCACAAGAAAGGATAAATTAATAACAACCTTTGCAGACTATGAACGGGTACAATTAGAAATAATGGCAATAGACCCAGAGGAGTCTGAAAGCATTGAGGTACTGGAGGAGAAGTATTATACTATCATATCGAAAATTGCTGCACGGTTAAAAGTTTTGGCTCAATGTGAACTATCAAATGACTCTAATGTAGCATCTTCAAGGTTGCCAAACATAGATATACCGATGTTTAGTGGCAAAGATTTCACAAAATATACACCATTTATGGATTTATTTGTTGCAGTTTTTCATAAAAATAGTTCATTATCAAATGTCCAAAAGCTTTTTTATCTAAGGAAATTTCTGTGTGAAGAAGCCTTAAATGTAATTATTAATTTGCCTCTAGTCAATGACTCCTATCCAGAAGCATTGGAACTATTAAAAAAGAGATATGACAACAAAAGTCGGTTGATAATTAATCATATTAATATAATACTTGAATTGCCAAATATGCAGAAGGGTACTGCGGCCTCTATAAGGTCATTTATATCAGAAGTGCAGCAGCAGATTTATGCTTTGAAAAATCTAGGCCAACCCACTGATCAATGGGATATTCTGCTTATTTCTATTTTAGTTAAAAAGTTAGATCAGTATACTAACAGAGCATTTCAATTAGACAGGAACCAAGATACACTGCCAACGATGGCAGAGTTTCTGTCATTTCTAGAAAGGCGTGCTACCGCACTTGAAGATAGTGGAGATAGAGCTACTCATGAGAGTTTCTCCAATAACATTTTTAAAACTACTAATGTTGCCACCAATAGTGACATTAGAGAAATAACAAATAAAAAGTGTAGATTTTGTGATAAGTATGGCCATTTATTACATCTTTGTCCTAAATTTAAAATGTCATCAGAGCAGGATAGATTACATTTTGTAGACATGCATAAGTTGTGCATTTCTTGCTTAAATGAACATAAAGGTAGATGTAGGTACAGTTTTAAATGTAAAATTTGTAAATTAGGTCATAATACACTTCTTTAGGTTAGGTTAGGTTTTTTTTTTTTTTTTTTTTTTTCAGCTTTTCTAGCCCGGGCGAACGAGATATACCCAGGTCCATTACTGTCTAAGTTTTTACTTATATATATAAAAAAATACAGGGTTTTTGGATTGGATATGGTTGGAATGTTAGTTGGTTTTTGTTGGCTTATGTTGGTTAATATTGGTTTTATCATATACTTACTTATACTATATTTTTATTGCTTTTATATATATTTAATAGTTCTATATGCCCGAGCGCCCGCGTTGCCTTCCCTGGGTCAAAACCCCCGACTCGGTTTGCGTGTGAGCCAGTTGTTTTGGCCCAAGAGAGATGATCAGACACTCAGACATATATTTCCCTAATGTTTTCCCTATCTACTAATTGAATATAATATAAATTTACATATACTTACATATTTGGGAGGATTGTGTGGCTAGGGAGTTTCTTTATTTCTTTATTTTTTTACAAACTTATTACTAGTACATTTTGGTTCTTAATATTTAGTACATTATATTACATTCCAAGTGCTATATCTATACATTACTTATACAATTGATTTCCAGAATGTGTACAATACAATATTGTTTTCAAATTTATGTTTCAAATATTTATATCTAATTATAATGTATGTATGTATATATATATATATATATATATATATATATATATGTATGCTATAGTTTTTTAACAGCTCTATATCTATTACAGTATTAACTAACTATTTTTCTAGACAGTTATTTATTTATATTTGTATTTGTGCTGCGGTGCTAAGGCAGCCAGTGCCTTCCCTCTACGTAGTTGGTGCTTATTCCTAATACAGTTTTAACTATTAAAGTGCCTTACTTCTATTGCAAACACTATCATCAGATATACTACAATATATTGATGTAGTGTCTTATACATACTATTTAACTATAACTATTATACTATTGCTGTTCAATATACACATATTTCTTGGTACTTTAATTTTATATGTATTATTGGTTTCAGATTTGTTCACCACTACGTGATGGGAACCTGTGATTTGGTAAGTGTTTTGCTGCTATTTGCGTTAATGATTTAATAATGTATGTATGTGTGTGTATGTGTGTGTGTGCGTGTGCGTGTGCGTGTGTGTGTGTGTGTGTGTGTGTGTGTGTGTGTGTGTGTGTGTGTTTGTGTGTGTGTATGTGTATGTGTGCTGTGCATGTGTGTGTTTTGCTAGATAAGTGTATTACAAACAAACTGCTTTTAATATTAAAAGTTGTTTGTTTAAGTGTATTTGTACTTATTATTTATGCAGTGTCAATGTTAGCGTAGATGTATGTTTCTGTGTGTTTTGTGACTAATTGTGTATATCTTTTGCTGTGCAGTTACTAGATTTTGTGTGTGTCGTGTTGGTGAGTAGTCTGTCTCGCAGGCTCCCATCTCCATCAGTTTACTGTCGCCATGGTTGTTATGAGTCCTCTTCAAAGGGCGACATCGCCTTACGTTAGACGGGTCCAACGGTCACGCGCAAGATAGCCGAACCGTAGACCGTTCCTAGCTGCTTGGTGTTATGTCACAATCTTTCTTACCATTTGCTGTCTTGAATTTCCCAGCTAGGTCCGGTTTCCGGTCCATTACTATTTTGTCGTTCTCGTTGGTCCGGCTAATCATAGGCGACGGTTGCGCGCACGATCGCATCCCATCTTGCTCTTATGGGGCATTCTTCACTGAAGGCGTTGTGCCCATGATCCGAAAGTCCCTTATGGATGCAGTTCTTACATCGCGGCGGCGCGCCTACAATGCGCTCCTCGCATTCCGCCCTTGTGTGAGGGCCACCACAGTGGCTACACATGTCCTGGGTTTCTTCACAGCGTTTTTTGCCGTGTCCAAACGCCAGGCACATGGTGCACTGGGTTAATGGCGACCTGTCCGTCACCTGCAAGTTCTGCAGGTCGATTTTTACATGGCCCGCCTCGGTCAGTCTCCTCCAGATGGGCGAAGTCACTTTGAGTATTACTTTCTGCGTGTTCGGGTTTTTCCGCGTATTTTGTATGCAACCTCCATACTTTCGTCGACCCTTTCCAGGCCCTCAAATACCTGTTTGTTCTGGTTTTTGAGGGCCCTGAACAGGTCTTCGTCGGTATGGATGCGCAGTACACCCGTTATCATAACCATGGGTTGTTTGTTGGCTATGTCCTCTGCTACCAAATCCTTACGATTTTTCATCAGTTTACTCTTCAGCTTTTCTCTCTCTTCCGCCGTCCGGCAGCTGATTATGACTTGCCCATTCCTGGCCTTTCTTACCCGCTCTACCTCCACCCCCCCATCCATGGCGTTTAACGCCTTCCTTACGTCCGTGAAGGTTTCACTGGTTATGCGGTTTTCTTTCGTACTAGTTATTGCTACGGAGTGCAGCGTTCGGTAAACCGGTGGCTTAAACCCCCGGCCTTGCCGCCGCCACACTCGCGTAGCTTAATTTTGGGAGCATTTTCTGCGCTAGGGCCTGTCCCGCATTCTTGAATAATCTTCTGGAGATTATTCATGCGCTCTTCTGCAAGAGCGCTGATTGCTCCTCCATTCTGGTTGTTAACTTAGACTGACCGTCTTCAATTCTTCTAATCCTTTCGTCTTCATTTTGTTCCCCTGGACTCTTGTGCACTGGCTGCTGTTGTTGGGCTTCAGTCTGCACCTCTTTGCAGCTGGACTCCCGTTTGCCCGGGTCCTTCCCCGCATCGTCTAAAGCTATTAAGGCATCCGACAGGTCTTTTTCGGTTTGGCACATTAGAGCATATATGCGTTTGACCGCATATATTACTCCTTGCTTGATCTCGGTTTTAAGTTCTTTGTGTTATTTAGGTGTTCCGTGGTTTTTTCCAGGAGATCTTTGGCCTCACTTAGTCGCTCGAACCGCTTGTTATGCATGGCCATATCGGCCGCCGCTTTTTTGGATACTTCTTTGTTCGGCGGCGGGGAGAACTTTAGTGAAACCCCTTTTTTCTGAGATTTCGCTGGTTTATGCTTCTCCGGACTAGATCCTAAATCCGATGAAGTGTCTAGGCACACTTCTGCAGATGCTTGTGCCGCTGCTTCTGCTTTGCCGGAGTGCGAAACATGATGTCGATTTTGTGTTACGTGTATATTACAAGTGTCAAATGGCTAATCTATTCGTTCCGCGCAATAGCACTGGATCGAGTGGTCAGGGTATAAAATAAAATAAAAAGTACAATGTATATTGAACCAGTCAATGTCAAACTATAACAAAATAAAATTTTTGTCACTTATATCTAACTTATCTATTTACAGTAATGTCGGCGAGCCAGCCGGGGAGTCTAAAAAGTCACAATAAAATAGACTAAATCAATTTTTACAGTTACTAATACTATTTTTCTGTTTCAGGTCAACAGATCGGCGAGGGGAGGAGCAGGCAACGTCCCAGGTGCACCAGCAGGTTCTCCGCGTCGCGAGGAATCAGTGGACACCAAGAACGGGGAAATTGGAGCAAAAATGAGGGAAATAAGGTAAGTTGAAAAAGAGGGGGGGATAGAGGGGTGGGGGGGGCTAGGATGATAGGTCTCGTCGAGCCGAGTTGTTCAAACCCAAACACTACCAACCTATCGGCCTTATTGAGGGAACAGCGGTGTCCGAAGTTTTACCGAAATAAAACTTCCCCGACTTCGACCCTTCGCTGTTCGCTCAATATTGCAGCTAGCGACCGGTGCTTGGGCTCGTTCTTCTCGTCTCCACGAGCTCTAGCGGATAAGGCAGGAAAAAAGGGTAGTTGAAACTGAAACTTCGATCAGGCCCAAAGGGGTTCAATCGATAGAGAGAGTCCCGGGAAGTTCTCTATAGAAAACCCGGTCTTCCTAGGACGTATAGTTCCCGAGATATACAAGAAACAAAAAATCCAATATGGCCGCCGACCAAACTTTGACCTTTGATATCTCTGGGGTTTTTTGTCCTAAAGTACCCGAGTTTGGGTTTGTTATGTGGCCCCCAGTGAGATCTAAGTCCCCACGTGTACAGTTTATATCAGAAATTTTTAGTCGGTTTTTTAGTCTAGGCTGTTAGAGAATCCCCTGCAGATGTCCCCAGTCGAAATCCCAACTCTGTACGCCCAATAGTTTAGGAACTATCGGGTTTGAAGTTTTCGCAAGATGGCGGACAACTGTCAAACGCCGGCGCGAAACGGCTGTAGCTCTGCCAATATTGGGGCTATTGCCTCCGACTTCGACTGGAGTCGTTCCTATCACCTTCCCACCCGTTTTGGGGGGCGTTAATGTCAAAAATTTTGCCCGTTTTACCCCCGGATACTGTCCGCTAAGTCATGTACTACTACCCAGTCAAAACCGCGTCGCGATAGGACAAGTATATCCGGAGATATCACGGAAACAAAAATTCCAAGATGGCGGCGGCCCTTGGCCAAAATCCAGTAAACTCCCGTTACTCGGGTCCGGTTTGGCCGAGGACCACCGTGTTTGGGGTCAAATCCAAGATCTTGACGAGACCTATCTAGTTCTATCTCTAACTTAATGCTAACTCTTATATATATTATTTATTTAAGAAAAACTGTACAAAAATCGATATCTCCGAAAGTATCAGAGATAAAATCGCCGAAAAAAGTCCGGAATGTCCGCTTGGATAGGCTCTATTTACTGCTATTTTTAATAATTTACTCTAATAATAAAAAATTTAGTGACTTTAAAAATTTTGAAAATTTGAGTTTTTTGAAATTTTCCGGGTTTTTTCTATATTAACCCTATCGGTTCTGGGTACGGCTGGGTAGAGCTCCCCAGCGCGCACAATCTGGCTGTTACAGAACCCACGCGTCTCTAATAGTTTCGGAGAAATCTCCGGTCAAAGTTAAATATTCTAATTAAAAATAATTACAAACTAACTAACTTAAAATTCTGTTGAGGCCGGAACTGGGATGGTCTTCAACGGGTCTTCAACTGGTGATAACCCCAAACGCTCACGCCAATAATGGCGGAGCAATTTTGAGGTTATAATGTTGTTTTTCTATCTTTGCAGCGCCGGGTGTCACCCGATGGTCGCGTGCGGCACGTCAAACGACGCGTCCCGACGAGGCCTCGGTGGCTACCGCGGCGGAATTTTTGTCCTGAAGAAGTTTTTCGAGTTAAGCCCGAAAAAACTGAAATCAACTAAAAATTTTGACACTTTTTTTTTTTTTTTTTTTTTCCCGCGGAGCTTTGAAAAAATCGACTGTTCTCGGCCGCGTTTGGAACAGAACTGGTTAGGTTAGGTTAGGTTAGGTTAGGTTAGGTTTTTTTTTTTTTTTTTTTTTTTTTTCTCCTTTCTCTCAGGCGCACAAGATATGCCTAAGTTTACTACTTTTTTATTGTTCCTACTCTACATCCCTATCCGTAATTTTAGCTAACTAGCTACCTAAACGTTGATTAGCTAAGGTAAGTAATTTTAATAACAACGTAACTATGGTAAGGAGGTTTGGAGAGTTGGTGGTTATATTTGGATGGTAAGGTATGGAATTACGGTAAGTTGGTTTAGGTTGGTTGGGTTGGGTGAGGTTGGGAGTTATGGGGATTCTTTATTGACTTTATTTACTAGTTTTGTGACGATTTACAATTTCTAACTTACTTCTATTTTACAATTTTGAGCTTACTTACTTAATTTCTAATATTATTTAATTTCTCCGAATTTACATATATGTGTCATTTACTATTGGTTTACAATTTTACGGATAACTATCAAAATGTAGGTATTTTATGATATTAAGGCATACATTCATTTCTTATATGGACCGTAATCTTACTAGGGGTTTTGGTTGTGTTAGCTTATGTGTTATTCATCTGTTTATTTATCTACTAATTTATTTGATACTGAAGACGTATATATATTATATAGTTTCAGTGCCGTGTGTTTTGTATCGTATTTATTACTACTTATTTCATATGTACTATTTGTGATTTCAAGGTTATGTGTATTGTGTTATTACTGTTATTGTTGTGTTTTATGTGTGTTCCCCTAACTCCCCGAGTATCTTGCTTCGTGTATGCATGTGTGTTACAATATTGTTAACTAGTTCCAGTAATTGTGTTTTTTGTGTTGGCTTGTAATTTTAGTTAGCATGTATTGTCTAATTAAGATAGCTGTTTATGTATGTATTCTGGTTTATGTTATGCACTGTATGTTTATTACAAAACCGACTTTCTTTAAAATAAAGAAGTCGGGTTTTCTGTGTTTTGCGTTTTTGATAGTGTGAAGTTGAGTTATGTTTGAGTGTGTAGTTTGCTGTTAGGTTGGGTGTTATTGTTTGTACCTTGCGTCTAGTAGTGTGTCTCCGTGTTTATGTGTTGATATGTTGGTGATTGTTTTGGTTATTTGGTAATGTTAGGTGTGTTATTTCGCCATTGTGTTTAATGCAACTGCCATACTTTATCGGAATAAAGAAGTCCGCTCATCAATACATTAATGGCCCGATGTGTGTTAGTGCTATGTACTTGAGTTTCTAATGCGATTGTGTTGATTTGCACATGAGTAATTTGGTTGGATGTGTATAAATGTTGCGTGTGATGGTAGGTGTGTATGTGGTTTTTTTGTGTGTGTTACTTAAAAAGTGTATGTTTATGTTAGGTACTCGGGGCCTTCAGTACTTTACTGGTCGCCAAGTGTGAGGTAAGTGTGTGTGTCCTCCTAGAGAGGTGGCCTCATTTACCAGACCCGGCCCCCTGCTCAAAGCATGATAGAGGGGTCGTTGGCCACACCCTACTGCCTGGTGTTGTGATACAATGATGTTGCAAGTTGTTTATTAACATATTCTCTATGCGGTAGGATGCGACTTCCGACCCATTGCTATCATGTTCTCACAGGTGGCGTGTCTAGCTATAGGCTACGTTGGAGCGCGCAATCCACTCCCATCTACTTCTGACTGGGCACCTCTCACTAAAAGAGTTATGTGCCGTGTCCTTTCTGTGCTCTCTGGTGCAATTGACACATCTGGGTTGCGCTCCCTCCGCGTACTCTTCGCACTCTCTCATAGTGTGCGGTCCTCCGCAGTGGCCACACGCCGCCTGGGTTGTTGTTGTGCACATCTTTCTCCCGTGCCCAAAGCCCAGGCATAGTGTGCACTGCACTAGCGGCGACCTGTCGGTGACCTGCAACGTGCGCAGGTCTATCCGCACCACGCCTGTCTCCGTCATTCTTTGCCACAAGGTTGGTGTGACCCGACACACCACCTTGTTGGTGTTCACATTACGTCCTCTTATCTTATAAGCTATTTCTATAGGATCTTTGACATTCTCCTGGCCCTCAAAAATCGCCCTATTCTGGTTTTTGATGGCCCTGAGAATGTCTTCATCCGATGTTTTTCGGAGGACCCCGCTTATCATTACCAACGGTCTTTTGTTGGTAAGGTCTTCTGTCACTAAGTCGGGTCTCTTTTCTGCGAGTTTTCGCTTCACGTTTTGCCGGTCCTCCTCAGTCCTACAGCTTATAATATATCTGCCATCCCTAGACTTACGCATTTTCTCGACCTCGCATCCTCCCTGCGCAGCGTCGAGCACCCGTCCGATTTCTTCGGAGATCTCTTCACGGGACTTAGTCGCGTAGTCTAGGCCGCTGGTTATCGCCACGGAGTGTAGTGTACGGTACGTCCTGTACGCTGGAGGATTTCCTCCCGGCTTTGTTGCCGCTACACTCGCGTAGCTGGGTCTCGTGGTGCTCGCCTCGCTCATGTCAACACTGTGCTTCTGAATAACTCGCGAGAAGTTATTCATTCTCTCCAGGTTCTCACGCATGAGCGAGGCGTGCTCTTCCATCCTCTTAACCAGGTCGGCCTTTTCCCTGTCAAAATCAGTTTTCCCATTGTGGGACTCTGCCTCTTTTCCATCGTCTGGTCCTTGTTCATATTCAGTCTGTATCTCGACTGTTCTTGTGCTGATGTTCATTATTTGTGCGCCTGACTCCAAGTTGCCCCTTATACTCGTCCCAGACATCTCCTTATCCATCTCTTTTATTATGGCGAACAGACGCTCGATCGCCACCTGTACGCCCTGTTTAATTTCAGTTTTTAAGTTCCTTGAATTGGACAAGTATTCGTTAGCTTTGTCGTAGGTGTTTTTAGCTTCCTTCATCCGGTTGGTCTGCTTTGCCGCATCTTTAGTAGCCATTGGCGGCGTGCGTTTAGTTAGGGTACTTGTCCAATTCGGCGGCGAAACTTTCTTCGGCTGCTCTTCCTCGGTGGCTGCCGGTGCCTTTTTTAACGTAGAAGGAGAGGGGGGAGAAAATCTCAAAGTCACCGCTCTCTTCCTATTTTGGTACTGTCTAGAACAGAGGGGACTGTTTGGTAAGGCAGGAGTAGCTTCATACTCAGTTCTTTTCTTTGGAAGAGTATTCGTCCACGGTCCTGGTGTTACCTTGTGGGCCGAAGGAGGGTAGGAGGAGTTACCCATCCATATCTCTTCCTCTTTTCTGCCTCTAGGTCGTCTTTCGCACTCTGTTGTGCCCACCGGTCTCCTTTATGTGCTTGTTCTATTTCTTTAATCTCCTTCGCAGTTGGCTTTATTTTTTCCCAAAGAGCATCCATTGCTGTTGGAGTATGAAACATACTTCTTATTTTGCGTGGGCGTGTATGTTTATTTAAGGGGCTAATATAATGTAAGCTAGTCAATTTGTGCAAAAGCAACAAAATGAATGATTTGTGTGAGTGTATGTGTGCGAGTGTATGCGTGTATGTTATGTGCGTGTGATAGGGCTCCTAAACAAATCTTAAACTAAGTAGATTAGGTGCAAGAACACCTAGTCTGAGGTCAATAAATAAAATAGAATAAAACAACAAGTTGAACCAGTCAATACAACGTCAAATACTTATACTAATTACTTTATATTACAGGTACTCCTGCTGTCCAAGTCAGAGAATCAACCAGTCAACAGATAAGTACTTAACTACTTACAATTACAGGTTTCTTTGCCTAATCGGCAGAATCAAGTCACAGACCCTATTACTCTTAATACTACCTTATTCTACTTATTTACAAAGTGTTCCACTCAAAACTAATATCTATCTTTTTTGTTACAGGTCCAGGGGGGAGCGGGATGGGCGCCGGGAGCCGGGAGGTGGTTAGATGGAAGCGTCTGGTCTCTACGAGTACAACGACACCTCACACGCCGGGATTGGACAAGAGGACAAGGATTTACAGGTAAGTGGAAAATGGGGGGGGAGCTAGAGGGGGGGGGAGGGGAGTAGATCGACAGATCTCGTCGCGCCGAGTTGAATGATACCAAGCTCGACTATGTTGACGTTAAAATTGGCTGAGAAACAGGCTTCGAAGTTCTGGTCCCAAAGAGCCGGATAGAATTTCGAAGTTTCAAATCGTTGTTTCTCACTCAATATCAACACCAGAAGACCGAGCTTGGGCTCAAACCTCTCAGCGCGGCGAGATCTATCGACTGGGTCGAAAAAACAGACTAAAATTTTTGAGGTCCAAAATGGGTCCAGCGGGTACCCCTGGTGCTGGGAGGTACTTCTAAGAAAACCCGAGCTCGCTCGGATGGATAATGGCCAAGATATTCAATCTTGAAAATATCCAAGATGGCCGCCGTCGAAGTTTGTACTCCTGTATCTCAGCCACCAGGAGGCCTACTGCGCCCAAGATTGGGTTCGGGGGGATGGCCCTGGCCTGATCTAGGTCCCTATATAAAAATCTAGACCCAAAAATTTTTGCCCTTTTTTATAGCCGAAATCGAAAGAGGGTCCTGTCCAAACACCTCCAGTCGAAACCGCAACTCAATAGGACCAATATCGGCTGAGTAATAGAGATTTTAAAAATCTCAAGATGGCCGCCCAAATGTCAGATCGCGGCGAGAAATGCTCGCCACTCGGTGATTTTTCGTCCTATCGAGCCCGGATTTCGACCAGAGTGCTTCCCTGAACTTCCCCCAGGTCGCTCTGGGGGGGGTTAGAGTCAAAAAATTTTCAGCCTTTTTAGGGGCTGGTCGGCTGCAGAGTCCTATGGGAACACCAGCACCCAAAGCCCCGCCGAAATCCGTTCAATAACGGCGAAGTTATTGAACTTTTAAGAAATTCAATATGGCGGCGGCCCTTAGCCAAAAGGCTCGGATTTTCCGTATCTCCGCCGCTATACGTCCTAGAAGCCTGTTCTTGAGCTCTGTAGATAGGTCTCGGCGAGACCAGTGTGATGGTGTCCCCAAAACAATTTTTATGTATATATTTACTAAAATATATATAAAATTAGGCAAAATATGATATCTCGAAAACTATAACTCTAAAAATTCCCAAAAAATATGCAAATAATAGGCCTAATAGTGTTCTATTTTACCCCTAATTTAATTGAATTTACCCCAGTATTAAAAACTTATAAAAATTTAAAAATTTTGAAAATTACGATTTTTTGATTTTAATTTAAGAATTTTACTAGACAAAAAATCGGGATTTAGTACGGGCAGATAGAACTAACTACCGCGCACAATCCCACAGTTCCAAAACCCACGCGTCGTGTATAGTTTTCGAGATATTTAAATTACAAGTTTTATTTTCTAATTAAAAATAATTAAAGTCTATGATACTTAAAATTATTCTGGCTCCAGATTTGAGCTGCTCCTAATGGTGTCTTGAGTTGGTCCAAACCTCAAATTGCTCACGTCAATATTGACGGAGCAATTTTTAGGTTATGGACTTGTTTTTTTGGCGATGGTTTCCAGGGGCTGGTCCGATTTCGCCAAGTGAGGTGTCCAAGGGTGCGTCTTCAGAGGGGCTTTCTGGCCAGTAAGAAAAACTACCCGGATATCCTGGAAATTTTGAACTTATGGCCAAAAAACGAAATTTGCCGAAAATTTTTTGCTGTTTTTAATTTTTTCCCAAGTCAATATTCACAAATTTTAAGGTCGTTTTTGGCAAAAAGTCTTAGTTTTTGACGCTCTATCTTAAGGTATTTTTGAATTTGGAATATGTCAAAAACTGGCGATTTTGGGTCCACGTTTTTTCAGTTTTTACTTAATAACTTTTCCAAAAGAGTTGGAATTTTGGCACTGATTTTTTGCGGTGTGGGGGCACCAGAGCCCCACAAAAGCCGCCACTAAAAACTATGTGTCACCGATCGCTTTTTGAAGTTGTGATTTTTTCAAAATCCAAAATTTAGTTTTTTCACAATAACTTTTTTGTTCGATTTGCTATCGATTCACTCGTTGCACTGGCACCTGCGCCTCGGTTCTGCGCACACTTTGATACTACGCACGGGTTTGTAGCTCTAAAAAATCTTATTTTTAAGAATTTTTTTCCGCGGAGCAAAACTTTTTCTGACCGATTTCGAGCGCGGTTCGAGCGGAACTGGTTAGGTTAGGTTAGGTTTTTTTTTTTTTTTTTTTTTTACTGCCAGGGTCTCCGTCATAGGTCAGGACAGAGATCTCATTATCTTTTTTATATTTCTACTATTAATCTATTACTTTACAAAAAGAAAAAAGTTTTCTTGTTACTTTACTACTTGTTATCTAATTTTACTTGTTATATACTGTAGTGAAGCTACTTGTAGATTTCATGCAACGTGGGTAAATAATTTCCTAATTTTGTGATACTTGGGTAAGTGGGTTGGTTGTGGTTGGATATGGTTGGATTGGGGTAAAAGGTTGAAAGGATTGAGGAAGGTGATTGGGTTTGGTTGGAAGTTGGTTGGGAAAGGTCGGGAATTGTATGGCTGCTTTTTTATTATTTTATTTCTTATAATACCGAATACAGTTGCTTCTTGTATATATAATTTTTACATTTTCATCTTACTTGCTATTTTTACTATGTTAAGTTACATCTTATTCTTTATTTCAGTTTATTAACTACAAGTGTTTTACAGATTTTAATATTTTGGATAAGTGATACATATTTATTTATAGATCTTATATTTTATTTCCTTTAAAGTGAGTGACACTCTACATCGCCCATTCTTTCTTTCCTAGTAGTAGGTATCCTATATATTTAGGTGCTCTTATTTCTATTACTTAACACTTTACATTACGTTATTACTTTATTGTCGACACTATACACGAATATACCCCAGTATATTGTTACAATGTCGTATATTATACACTATTGTTTTGCTATATGTTTTTGCCCGGTCAATATATATTGTGTTTTTTATGTATTGCTGCTGTTACTAATTTTTGCTGTTTTGTTCTAGGAACCTCCACTTCCCGGTGCCTGCAGTGCCGTAAGTACTTTATTTCTCATTGTGTTTGTGTATCTGTGTGTTTTGCTACTGTTCTTAATGTGCTTTGTGTGTTTTGCTTGCTGGTGTGTTTATTGCAAACTAACAACTTTTAAAATAAAAGTTGCATGTTTTAGTTGTAACTGTTTGTGTTGCATGTGTTTGTTTGTGTTCATGTTGATGTGTTATGTCTGTGTGTGTCATAGTGTATGTGTAGTTTGCTTAAGTGTGTTTTATTCTCCACTGCAGGTTTCCGGGTCCGTGCATGTACAAGGTCGCATGAGTCAGTCGTGTGGTACCCCGTACCTGCATTGTCCTAGTGCCAGAAGAAAGTACCGGTTCTACGCACGATAGCGGAACCGTAGGCCGTGTCTCGTTGACTGGTCCATTGTTGCGTTTTATTACCACCAGTGTATAAATCCATTTTTCTTCAACGAGACACGACTTCCGGTCCATTACTATTGTGTTGTCCCCGGTAAATCTTCTAGCAGTAGGCCACGGTCGCGCGCACTATTGCGTCCCACCTCGCCCTTACCGGGCACGCTTCGCTGAAGGCGTTGTGGTCCGTTTCTGCCTTTTTCTCTTTGACGCAGTTCTTACATTTTGGTGGCGCGCCCACCGTATACTCCTCGCAGTCGTTGCGAGTATGGGGTCCACCACAGTGGCTACACAGCACCTGGGTCTCCGTGCACAGCTTCTTGCCGTGCCCGAAGCCCAGGCAGATGGTGCACTGTGTTAAAGGCGACCTATCCTTTACCTGCAGGGTTTGCAGGTCAACCCTTAACGTGCCGGTGTCCACCATTCTCCTCCAGAGGATTGGCGATACCTTCAAAATTACCCTTTGAGTGTTCGGGTTTCTCCCTCGGATTTTATAGGCTACTTCCATGCGGTCGTCGCCCTCCTCCAGGCCCTCAAAAACCAATTTATTTTGGTTTCTGAGGGCTCCGAAGAGGTCGTCGTCCGCATGTGACCTAAGAACACCCGTTATCATCACCATCGGATGTTTATTGGTGATGTCTTCTGCCGTGAGGTTCGCCCTTTCCTTGCTGAGCTTTTGCTTCAGCTTCTCCCTCTCCTCTGAAGTTCCACAACTGATGATGACCCGGCCGTCTCGTGCTTTACGAACGCGCTCGACCTCTATTCCTCCCTGCTTGGCATTTAAAGCCTCTCTTACCTCCTTGAGGATTTCATCGGCTGAGGCGTTCTCCTTTCCGGAGGTGACTGCTACGGAGTGCAGCGTCCTGTAAGTCGGGGGATTTGACCCCGGTCTCGCAGCCGCCACACTCGCGTAGGTCATGACCGGAGCTCTTGCCTCAGTCGCTTCCACCGCATGCTTCCGAATAACTACTTCGTAGTTATTCATCGCATCGGTGGCTTGCTTGAGGAGTCTGGCTTGCTCCTTCATGTTTGCGTTGAGGGTATCCCAACCTTCTCTAAGGAAAGCTTTATCTTCTTCATACAGGGCCAAGTTGTACGTTGGCCCTGGTCTACCCCCGCAGCTTCCGGTATCTTTCCTCCAAGTTCCCTGTATTCAGCTTGGGCTTTCGTGTCATTGCTACTCTGTCCTTTGCCCTGGCTCATATCCCCTTTCTTTGTACTTTCCAAGGTCTTTTTCAGCCGTTGGTTTTCACCTTCTGAGTCTTTAAACAGGGCGTACAGGCGGTCTACCGCGTTTTGCACGCCCTGCTTCATCTCCGTTTTCAGGTTTCTTGAGTCAGCAAGGTGTACCTTGGCCTTGGTAATGCAATTTTTGGCTTCAGTTGCCCTACTTAGGCATTTTACCGGTGTCTCTCTCTTTGAGTTCCCTGGTGGTGTCCTGCTTAAACCGGTGCCAATTTTCATTGGTGACTCGAAGTACTCGGGGATTTCTTTCTCTTTGTCCCAGTTCCACACGTATCTCTTGACTGGCGCTCCGTAACGCGAACTTCTAACTCTATCTTCCTCGGGAGATGAGGTCACCACTACCTCTTCCACTGCAGGCAGTGTTTCTTTGTCCGGTGTTTCTCCCGTCCTCACTGGGACACTGGGTTTAGTGGGTGTGCGACGCATTTTCCGGCAGTGGAGATCTGAACTACCGGTCAAATGCAGCTTATCCTAATCGACCGGCGCAAAAGCACTGGGTCGAGGTGTCAATAAAATAATAGCAATACAATATATATTGAACCAGTCAAATAATAAAACAAAATATAAAATTTATTGTCAAAATTACAAAATTTTTTAGAACTAACTTAACTAATTCTTATTCTATTTACAGGTGGTGTCGGTGCGCCAACTACCAGGTCTCAGGTAAGTCACAATCTTATGTCTAATACTAATTTTTACAATTTCTAATTCTATTTTTCTGTTTCAGGTCAACAGATCGGCGAGGGGAGGAGCAGGCTACGTCCCAGGTGCACCAACGGATTCTTCGCATCGCGAGGAACCAGTGGACACCGAGAACGGGGAAATAGGAGCAAAAGTGAGGGAAACAGGATAAGTTGAAAAAAGAAGGGGGGGATAGAGGGGTGGGGGGGGGCTAGGATGATAGGTCTCGTCGAGCTGAGTTGTTCAAACCCAAACACGACCAACCTATCTGCTTTATTGAGGGAGCAGCGGTGTCCGAAGTTTTACCGAAATAAAACTTCCCCGACTTCGACCCTTCGCTGTTCGCTCAATATTACAGCTAGCGACCAGTGCTTGGGCTCGTTCTTCTCGTCTCCACGAGCTCTAGCGGATGCGGCTGGAAAAAAGGGTAGTTGAGACTGAAACTTCGATCAGGCCCAGAAGGGGTCCAATCGATAGAGGAAGTCCCGGGAAGTTCTCTATAGAAAACCCGGTCTTCCTAGGACATATAGTTCCCGAGATATACAAAAAACAAAAAATCCAATATGGCCGCCGACCAAACTTTGACCTTAGATATCTCTGGGGTTTTTTGTCCTAAAGTACCCGAGTTTGGGTTTGTTATGTGGCCCCCAGTGAGATCTAAGTCCCCACGTGTACAGTTTATATCAGAAATTTTTAGTCAGTTTTTTAGTCTAAGCTGTTAGAGAAGCCCCTGCAGATGTCCCCAGTCGAAATCCCGACTCTGTACTCCCAATAGTTTAGGAACTATCGGGGTTTGAAGTTTTCGCAAGATGGCGGACAACTGTCAAACGCCGGCGCGAAACGGCTGTATCTCTGCCAATATTGGGGCTATTGCCTCCGGACTTCGACTGGAGTCGTTCCTATCACCTTCCCCACCCGTTTTGGGGGGGCGTTAATGTCAAAAATTTTTGCCCGTTTTTACCCCCGGATACTGTCCGCTAAGTCATGTACTACTACCCAGTCAAAACCGCGTCGCGATAGGACAAGTATATCCGGAGATATCACGGAAACAAAAATTCCAAGATGGCGGCGGCCCTTGGCCAAAATCCAGTAAACTCCCGTTACTCGGGTCCGGTTTGGCCGAGGACCACCGTGTTTGGGGTCAAATCCAAGGTCTTGACGAGACCTATCTAGTTCTATCTCTAACTTAATGCTAACTCTTATATATATTTATTTATTTAAGAAAAACTGTACAAAAATCGATATCTCCGAAAGTATCAGAGATAAAATCGCCGGAAAAAGTCCGGAATGTCCGCTTGGATGGGCTCTATTTTACTGCTATTTTTAATAAATTTACTCTAATAATAACAAATTTAGTGACTTTAAAAATTTTGAAAATTTGAGTTTTTTGAAAATTTTCCGGGTTTTTTCTATACTAACCCTATGGGTTCTGGGTACGGCTGGGTAGAGCTCCCCAGCGCGCACAATCTGGCTGTTACAGAACCCACGCGTCTCTAATAGTTTCGGAGAAATCTCCGGTCAACGTTAAATATTCTAATTAAAAATAATTACAAACTAACTAACTTAAAATTCTGTTGAGGCCGGAACTGGGATGGTCTTCAACGGGTCTTCAACTGGTGATAACCCCAAAACGCTCACGCCAATAATGGCGGAGCAATTTTGAGGTTATAATGTTGTTTTTCTTATCTTTGCAGCGCCGGGTGTCACCCGATGGTCGCGTGCGGCACGTCAAACGACGCGTCCCGACGAGGCCTCGGTGGCTACCGCGGCGGAATTTTTTGTCCTGAATAAGTTTTTCGAGTTAAGCCCGAAAAACTGAAATCAACGAAAAATTTTGACACTTTTTAATTTTTTACACCAAAAGTAAGTCCAAATCTAAGATAGTATCTGGCAATTTCCTATTAACTTTTCACGCCCAATCTGATGGTAATTTTTAATTTCGACTAAGTCCAAAAATGGCGGAAACTCGACCACGTTTTTTAAGTTTTCCACTTATAACTTTTCAAAGCGAGTTGGGATTTTCTTGGTCTTGGTGGGGCCTTGTTGGGGCACCTGAGGCGCACAAAAGCCGCCCTTAAAAAAGGGGGGTCGCCGATCTTGTTTCGGAGAAATTCCACTTTAAAGTTTTAAAAATCAGTTTTTCCACTATAACTTTTTGTCGCGATATGCTACGAACAAACTAACACCACAGGCGCGTGCGCCTCACTTTCGCGCACAGTTTGGTGTATCGCACGGGTTCGTAAGTTCAGAAAAACCTATTTTTCCGAATTTTTTCCCGCGGAGCTTTGAAAAAATCGACTGTTCTCGGCCGCGTTTGGAACAGAACTCGGTTTTTTTTTTTTTTTTTTTTCTCGTTCCTAGCCCGGGCGATTCAGGATATACCCAGGTATGCTACTGAACTATTTATACTATTATATATATATATATATATGTTGAAAGGGGTTTGGGTTTGTTGGGATTCTGGTGGATGTTGGCTATGGTTGGTTTTGGTTGGTTCATATTATATACTTACTTATACTAAATAAATGTTTCGCTTATACATATTTAATAACTATATATATATGAGCACCCGCGTTGCCTTTCCCGAGTCAGAACTCCAGCCCGGTGTGTGTTTGAGCTGGCGGTTTTGGCCCAGGGAAGATGATCAGGCGTCCAAACATATATTTTCCCTACTTGCCTAATCTGATACTATAATATAATATTTATACTTACTTATATGTGTGCATATATAAGGATGGGAAGGTTCAGACTGTTTTTTTATTGTCTTTATTATATAAACTTAATGCTATTACAATTTTTGTTTCTTAATATTATACAATTTTGTTGCCAAATATTTAATACATTATTTATATATACATTTATACTACACATTACAATTTTGAATCCAAATCTAGTTTCTATATATATTTACTTATTTAAATACAACAGTAGATTGCCTGTTTTATGTTTCTAATTTTACGCTTTATTTGAAGTTTTATTTTTCCTATTTACAGGGTTTACTCTTCCTTACTTTCACGTGTTGTGAGTCTAATTTTTAGAATATTAACTATATGCTACCTTACTTATTGCTAGATACTGCTGAAATATATAATAATATTATATATTCACAGTGTCATTTATATACATTTTTATTGTACTAAAGTTAATTATTACTCCTATTTTGTGGCTCAACGCATATTGTTTATAACTCTGTTTTCTGTTGTAGATCACAACTACGACCGGATATCCACGGGATCATTCCCTACGGAGCGGATCGCCGGAGCCTTTGCAGCCCAGCTCGCTACGTGAGGTCTTGTGTAAGTTGTGTGTTTCTAAATTGTGGATGAAGTGTATGTTTTTGTGTTGTGTGTTAGCGCATGTGTGTGTGTTTGCATGACTGCGTGTACTTATATGAGGGTAGATTGTTTAATTGTTTATAGCTGTGTTTTGTTTTATTTGTGTTTTAATGCATGTGTGTTATACTTAGAACCGCTGATTTTTTTACTACAAAAAAAATTGCTGGTTTCTTTATGTCTGATTATGTTGTGTTTGCTTGTGTATCCGTTGAATGTAGCTTGTATTATGTGTGTGTTTATGTTTGTATGATCCCCATGTATCCGGTTCCTTCTTATGCTAAGGTACGCCGCTCTAGTGGTGTTCTCTGTGTAGATCGTCGTCTAGTGCTAGATACTATTCTGGGGGTTCCACGCACGATAGCGGGGTTGTAGGCCATGCATTGTTGCTTGGTTCAGTATGTAAAAATTACCGTTTGGCAGTTGTTTTCTTGCAGCAAGGTATGACTTCCAACCCATTACTATTGTGTTGTTACCCCCAGGGCATCTAGCAATAGGCGACGGTTGCACGGATGATCTTATCCCAGCGCACCCTCACTGGACATTTCCCGCTGAATGCGTTGTGTGATACGTCATCCCTCTTCTCTCGGGTACAATTAATACAAGCTGGCTTTGTGCCCACTACTTGTGCCTCGCATTCAGACCGCATGTGAGGGCCACCACAATGACTGCACATTTCCTCAGTCTCTCGGCACTGCTTTCTGCCATGCCCGAAACCGAGGCATATCGTGCATTGTGTGAGCGGCGACCTATCCACGACCTGCAACACTTGCAAGTCTACTCTTACTATGCCTTCCTCTGTAAATCTCTTCCATAAGGCCGGTGTAACTCTAAGTATCACCTTATTGGTGTGCGGGTTTCTTCCTCTTATTTTGTACGCGACTTCCATACAGTTGCCGTCCTCCTCCAGACCCTCGAAAATCAGAGGATTCTGATTTCTTAGGGCCCGGAACAGGTCGTCATCTGTATGGCTCCTTAGAACGCCGGTTATCATCACTAACGGTCTCTTGTTAGTGATGTCTTCTGCTACTAGTGCTGCCTTCTTCTGCTTAAGCCTAAGCTTGAGCTTTTCTCTGTCATCTACCGTTCTGCAGCTCACTATTACCCGTCCATCCTTGGCCTTACGGACTCGCTCCACGTCCACCCCCCCGTCTTTGGCATCGAGTGCTTCTCTCAAATCCTTGAGGGTGTCGTCTCCGGAGCGGTTTTCTCTGGCGTTGGTAATCGCCACGGAGTGTAGCGTTCTGTAAGTCGGCGGTTTAATCCCCGTCCTTATTGCCGCCACACTCGCGTAACTCGCTTTGGGAGCAACAACCTCGCTCATACTTGCACTGTTCTTCTCAATAACTTGTTGCAAGTTATTGATCTTCTCCATGCTCTTTTGTATGAGCGAGGTGTGCTCCTCCAATTTCGCCAGTATTATATCCTTCTGTTCTGTTGTCTCTTCTGATTTCTCAACCTGAGTGGGACCCTGTATTGCGCATTGTATTTGTATATCCCGTACAATTTTCTCGCCCGGGGCCTTCCCCTTTATTTCATGCAACTCAATGAGTGCTTCCCCAAGGTCCTTATCGCAGTAACAAAACAGAGCGTATAGACGTTTTACCGCATACGCCACGCTCTGCTTTATCTCTGTCTTCAGATTTTTCGAATTATTGAGGTGCTCCGTCGATGCATCCAGCTGTTCTTTGGCCTCAAACAACCTGTCGAATCTTTTATTGTGCATCGGGTTATTCGTGCTTGCCACTTTTTTAGGGACCTCTGGTGGCGGAGTTCTCTTTGTAAAAGTTTTGTTCATTGCAGGTTGTTTGCTTGGGCCAGCTGGGGGCTGTGCAGCCGCCTGTGGGACCTTTTTCGGGGGCGGGGAGAATTTTAAGGTTACCACCTTCTTCTTTGCTTGAGGCTCCAGCTTACCACGCGATGTTGTTGGGCTGGGGCTGAGGGATGTGACGGATCGACTACTGTCTGCGTCGACATCCACGGAAGCAGTTGGTTTTTGCTTCGCTGGTGTTCTAAACATTGTGGAAGGTGGTGTGTATATGTGTTAGTGTATGCGCGGTACCTATACTAATCGACTTGCGCAATAGCACGAAGTCGAAGGGTCAATTCAATAAAATAAATAGAACAATATATATTGAGCCAGTCAAAAATAATATAAAGTAAACAACAGTTTATTGGTCAAATATTTTACAAGTCCTTAAAACTAACTTAGCTAATTACAATTATGTTTTTCAGGTACCCCCAAGGAGGCGCCGGGCGTCAAAGGAAGAATGGGAAGCAGGAAGGATGAAGTAAGTGTAAGGTAAGTTTTTTATTTAGCGTGTGTGAAAGGTAAGTGTGTTAGGAGTGTTTGTTTGGTGCTTGTGTGTGTATTTCGCAAGTTTGTTTAGTAAGGTAAGTGAGGTGAGTAAGGTAAGTATGTAAAGTACTCGAGGTAAGTACCTCGAGTACGTGTGTGTATGTGTGTGGGTGCGAGAGTGATGAATGTAAAGTGTTTCTGTGAGGTGAGTGAGGTAAGTGACTGAAATGGACCAATCTGCCGGGCCCAGATTGTCGGTCTCGGCGAGCCGAACTCGGCAATACCAAACTCGGCTATCCCAAGACCGACAACAGCTGAGTTACAAGCAGATTAGTTCGGGGGGGAGGTAGGGTGCGGGAGGGGGTTCCTGTGGGTAGAGCTTGAGCTCCCAAACAAAATGAGCCCAAGGTCGAGTATCCTAAGTACAATGCTAGCCTACTAGCGAAGTTCTAAAGTTTCCGAAAAAATTTTGAAAAATCAGCCTAAATTTTAGAACTTACGTTATCTCGTCAAATATTGCTCCAAATGGGGCGTGTTTGGGCTCGTTGGGTTGGGCGTGTCAAACTCCACCCGAATCCGGTCTAAAAACGGTCTAAAAATTTTGTCAAATTAGGTGCTGTTTTTATTGGCTGGACCGACGGCGGGGAAGCTGGGCTTGGCAACAAATCAAACCGCAACTCCGTGCGACCAATAACAGCGAAGATATAGCCACTTGAAGTTTTCCAATATGGCGGACCAACTGTCAAAAACAAACTTCAAGGCCTTATATCTCAGGCACTATTTACCCCAGAACCCTGATCTTTGGGTTTATTTAGATGCAAATGGGGTCTTCTTTCCGCCTAGACAAAAATCCAGGCTCAAAATTTAGTCGTGAGATTTCCGGGTTTTTAGGCCCGGAAACGATAGTCCTAGAGGAGCAGGTGTAAATAAAGAAAACCCCGATCTCGTAGGGCAAGTAGTTCCCGAGATATCCTAAGTTAAAAATTTCTAAGATGGCCGCCGAACTGTCAAAGTCCGGCGAGAAATGGCCGTATCTTGGTCAATTCTGGACCGATTCGTCCCGGATTTGGACTGGGATAATGCCCAGTATGTCCTACACCACGCCTCAGGGGGGGTTTGTGTCAAAAAATTTGACCCTATTTTATGGTCCGAGCGTGTCGAGTATGTCTAGGCAACAACAGTGTCCAAAACCCCGTCGCTGTGAGAGGTATAATAACCGAGATATCGGAAAAAGAAAAATTTCCAAGATGGCGGAGCCCTTGGCCAAAAGGTCGGAAAAAGTTGTATCTCGGTAAATACCGGTCCGATTCCGCCGATCTTGGATTCTGGTGGAAGGTCTCGACGAGTCTTGGACGATGCTGCAGTCGGAACTATGCTAACTTATATATATATTTATATTTTTACAAAAAACACTTTAAAATTCAATATCTCCGTGAGTATTAGCGCAAAAATTTCCAAAAAATTACCAAAATTAGCCTAAAATGTTGCTCTATTGGACTCTAAATTAAAATAATTTTTTCCAATATAAAAAATTGGAAAAAAGTTAAAAATTTCGAATTTTCCGGTTTTTGAATTTTTTCCCAAGTTTTTTACTTGGGAGAAAAATGGGTTTTGGTACGGCTGGATAGAGCTATCCAGCGCGCACAATGCTACAATTTCAAAACCCACGCGCTCTTAATATTCGCGAAGATATTAAGGGTCAAACTTATATATTCTAATTAAAAATAACTTAAAACTATCTATTCTAAAATTCTGTTCTAACCGGATTCGCGCCGTCCTCTTGATGGTCTTCAATACCTCCTAACTCGAGTCGATTGCTCCAGTAATTCCGGAGCAATTTCGAGGTTAGGAAGTTGTTTTTTTGTCCCGGGCCGCTCCGGGTATGGTCCGATACCCGAGAGTGGGGTGTCAGACGACGCGTCTCTGGAGGGTCTTCGTGGCTACCGTGCCACTTTTTTGAGTCTCGAACAAATTTTTCGACTTATGGTCGAAAAACAAAAAACATGAAAAATTTTGACCAGTTTTTAATTTTTTAAAAATTTATTAAAAAGAATTCTAAGGTTGTATCTGGCGGGAATAACTAAGTTTTTGGTGCACTATCAAACCGCAATTTTTAATTTTAAAAATGTCTAAAATTGGAGATTTTCGTACCACGTTTTTGTACTTAAGTCCTTATAATTTTGAGCGCGGAGTTGGGAAGTCTCTGTTTTGGTGTCGGGGGCCTGGGGGCAACTGAGCCCCACAAAAGCCGCCCGAAAAAACCGCACCTCACCGCTTTAGTTTTGTCAGAAAAAATTGCCAAACTTTTGAAAAACAGTTTTTTTTCACTATAACTTTTTTGTTCGATTTGATAGAACTTTTCTGTAAACACTGGCGGATGCGCCTCACTTTCCCGCGTACACTGGTATATCGCACTTGTATGTAGCTGTCAAAAAACCTATTTTTAGGAATTTTTTCGTGCGGAGCTCTAAGAAAATCGACTGGTTTCCAAGCCGGTTGGACCAGAACTAACAGAACTCGGTTAGGTTAGGTTAGGTTAGGTTAGGTTAGGTTCTGCCCTCGCCAAGTGGCGCGGCCAATCTCGTTGAGAGCGGACGTGTCCACGCATCTCGGCGACTTATGCGATTACCGTGGAAATTTCCCTTGTTTACGTATGATATTCATTGGTTTTTTCCGTTGACTTGGCTTGCTCTTTGGTTGTTCGATTCCGGCGTTGCATATTGACTTGGCTTTCGTTATTGGTTTGTTTTTTTGTTCTTATTATTGACTCGGCTTGCTCTTGGTTAGGTGGTTCTGTCCATTTTAAAAAGACTGTGCGCGTTAATTGGTTATTGATCTGTTTTCTCGGCTAGGCTACGTTATCTTGTTTGACTAGGTGAGTCGGAGCTCGGATGGGGTTCCGCTGATGGCGGACCCCGAGCCTCGACCCTCTAGGGGGGCGAGCGCGGTCCGGAAACGGTCCCGTGTTCGCTCCCGGGGACCGTACCAGGATCCCTCGGATGCCGACTTACCGGCGGTTAAAGCACACGTCACGCGGCGTAGTAGGAGCACCGCGGGACGAGGTAGAGGGGCGGCGAGAGCCGTCTCGGTAGGCGCCCCGCCGGGGGCCCGCTCGCAGGACGAACCTGTGGGCATCACGCCCGGCGAGGCATTAAAATAGGAGCGACGCCGGAGGCCACCCTCGCGGGGGCCAAAGGCGCCGCAGTTACAAAAGCGGCGGCCTCTAATGGTGCCGCGAAAAAAAAGGGCGTCGCAGCGGAGGTCCACCCGCAAGATGAGCCTGCGCGGTCAACCCCCGCAGCGGCAGTGGATAAAGGTACCGCGTCGCAGGCCCGGCCGCAGGATATAACTGCGGGGTCATCCAACGACGCAGCTGTTTCAGGCAGGGCGACTCCGGTGTCGGAGCCGGTGGACGTCGTCATCCGTGGTCAGGCCATCTGCGAACAAATAGACCAGATCTTGGCCTCACGTAGAAAGGACAGTGTGGCCTCTGAGCCCGCCGAAGATCCCGTCGACCCGAGGGAGGGTGACATAGAAAGAATGGGGGCCGAGGAGCTCCGCGTTTTAGCGGGCTCCCATGTGGCGGACATTTTTCATGTCGCCCAAACCTCGGGTAACCTTAAAGGCGGTTATATTAAAAAACTTAAAGAGGCCGCGGGGAAACTCGCTGACATAGTGTCCAGCTTGTCGGCAAGGTCTCTTGATCTAGAGAACCGGAGACTCACGCTTGAGAACCTCCGGCTGAAAAGGGAAGTAGACTCCCTGCGGATGGAAGTCAAGGCCCATCGCAGGGAGTTCGAAGAGATGCGGACTGCGGCAAAGGCCGACAACCGCGGTAAAGAGAGCGAGACGGTGGTGGTCTCCAGTCCCCCACAAGACTTAGATGAGTTTAAGCGAACCATCATAGTTACGATGGGGGAAATAATAAACGCCCGGCTCGCCGTGCTTGAGGACCGCCTCCTGCCTCCCCAATTATTCGCCCGCCGCTCGCCGCGGCGGATAAAGCCAAAAGTCTGGCGGTTCTGCCGCCCCAGTCACATACGGCTCCACATGCGACCGCCGTCGTCAATGATGGCACGGTCCCAATGGACGTGGTGCCGCAGCCCGTGGAGGTGATGGGTCCCCCTCCCCCACCTCCCCCAAAAAGAAGGGGAAAAAATCGAAAACAGCGTCTGCTGCCGCTGCGATGCAGACGATGACAGCGCCCGGGCCCTCTGGGGACTCTGTTTCAACGGAGTTCCCCATGTTGAGGGCCAAGCCCGGGCCTCAAGCTCAGGCCACCGCCTCTCCCACCGCACCTGCACTCGCTCCCCTACAGGGGACCGAGGAAGCATGGTCGGTGGTAACGGGCAGGAAAAAAGGAAAGGGGAAAGGAAAGGGAGCTTCATCCCAACCCCCTCCCCCACGCAACCGTCCGCCCCGCCCACCACACGGAAACCGCCACCAAAACCACAAGCCAAAAAGAAGCCGCCTGTGGTCTTTACAGAGCCAATATCGGCAGCAGTGATAATTAAACTGCTGCCGGAGGCAGAGAAAAAGGGCGTCACCTACCGCGACGTATTTCAAAAAGCCGCCGCGGCAGTAGACTTAGTTGCCATGGGCCTCCGCGAGGGCCTTAAAATAATACGTACCGTCCGCGACACCCGGCTCATGGAGTTGCCACCTGGGCCAGAGGGGGCCGAGAAAGCGGACCGATTGGCAGAAGCACTCCGGGGGCCGCTCGAGGGGATGGCCGAAGTCATCCGGCCCTGCAAAAGGGGAGAGATTTACGTCTCTGGGCTGGATGACTCAGTCACGCCCGAATCTCTGCGAGCTGCCGTCGCCCGAGCTGGAAATTGCCAGCTCGACAGAATTGTCGCCAACAGAATTGGCTCAGGACCGGGGGGGATGGGTTCAGCGTACGTACTGTGCCCAATCCCATTGGCCAAGATACTCGCCGAGCAAGGCTACCTGCTGGTGGGCTTTAGCTCGGCGAAAGTCGAGGCAAAAGAAACCCGACCAATAAGGTGCTACCGTTGTTACGGGCTTGGGCACAGCACACAGATGTGCCCGGAATCCTGCCCTGACAGGTCAGGCTTGTGTCTCCGCTGTGGGAAGAGCGGACACGCAATGCCCGACTGCACAGCTTCGGTCCCCCACTGCGTAGTCTGCGCGGCGGGGGGAAAGATAGCAACGCACCCGATGCTGGCGAGGGTCTGCCTCCCTCCCATCGTTCGGGGCAAGTTCGCCCCCCGGCGAGGGCGACAGCAGTCTCGACTAGAGGGGAGGCTATGTCGGTCAATTAAAAATGCCCGTACGACATAGCTTCCTCCAGACAAATGTAAACCACTCCGCCGGTGCGCAGGATCTGGCCATGCAGGCGATGGCGGAGTGGGGGATTGACTTGGCCGTAGTAAGCGAGCCTTACTACGTCCCCGACCAGGACAACTGGGTCGGGGATCTGGACGAGACGGTGGCGGTGGTCACCAGATCGGGCTCCGGCACCCCACTCTCTGTCATAGAGAGGGGACGGGGTTACGCGGTGGCAGGTTGGGGTCAGCATGCCTTCATAGGCGTGTACTTCTCCCCCAACCGTACCCTGGCGGAGTTTGAGACCTTCTTAGATTCCGTCAGGGCCGCCGCGGGCAGGTTGTCGCCGAGGGCGTATTTCGTTCTCGGCGATTTTAATGCCAAGTCCCGTTCCTGGGGTAACCCCGTCACCGACATGAGGGGACAGGCCGTGGAAGCGTGGGCGCTCCAATGTGGTCTGACCATCTTGAACCGGGGAGCGGTCCATACTTGCGTGCGAGCGCGGGTGGATCGGTCATCGACCTGTCGTTTGCCACCCACGCGGTCGCACGTAGGGTGGACGGATGGAGAGTCGTGGAGGAGGTGGAGACTCTATCTGATCATCTCTATATCAGATTCGAGCTCTCCCCTCCTCAGAGCGCTACCTCGGTTCCCCACGCGGACACAACCAATTTCCGCGCTGGTCTCTTGGTCGGCTCAATCCAGAGCTGGTCGAGGAGATGGCTATTGTCCAGAGCTGGGTCAATCCCATTAATACTGGAGGTCCGGAGGTTCTGGCAGAACGCATGCGCAAGGCCCTTGTAAGGGTATGTGATGCAGCGATGCCTCGGTCGCGCCGGCCCCCGCAGCGGAAGGCGGTCTACTGGTGGACCGCAGAGATCGGTGATTTGAGGGAGGCAGCCCTCAGAGCGCGCCGGTCTCTGAGACGCTGCCGGCGCCGACAACCTCCGGATTATGTGGAGGAAAATAGTCTTGTTGGGGAGTATCGGGCTGCCAAAAAGGCTCTTCGGCTGGAGATCATCCAGTCGAAGACCCGGGCTCGGGAAGAGATGTTAAAAAGCCTTGACGGGGACCCCTGGGGGCGTCCATACCGAGTGGCCCGTAAAAAGATGCGGGCTTGCACAACCCGGTTACGGCGTCCCTCGAGGAGGGGGTCCTCAATTCCGTTATTGATGGACTCTTTCCGGACCCGGGAGCCTTCACCCCACCGGTAATGAGCCCTCTACATTCCAGTACTTCGGAGACGGAGCCTCCCCTCGTTTCCGAAGAGGAACTAGATGTGGCCCTGGAGCGCCTCCGGGGTCGGAAAACAGCACCGGGACCTGATGGGGTCCCAGGCCGAGCCCTCTTCCTGGCCGCTAAACACCTACGCGGCCAGCTTCGGGAACTTTTCAATGCCAGCATCAGGTCAGGTGTATTCCCGAAGCAATGGAAGGAGGGCCGGCTTTGTCTACTCCCGAAGGAGGGTCGCCCTCCCAACGATCCGTCCGCCTACAGGCCCATCGTCTTGCTCAACGAGGTGGCCAAGGTATTCGAGAAAATCCTCGCTGGCCGCCTCGTTCGTCACCTTGATTCGAATGGGCCTGGACTCTCTGAGGCTCAATTTGGATTCAGAGCAGGGCGCTCAACGTTAGACGCCCTGAATGCACTACGAAGCCTCACGAGGGAGGCGGAACACTTGCAGGAGTCCGTCCTGGCAGTTTCTCTTGACATCAAAAATGCCTTCAACAGTCTCCCTCACGAGACGATCAGGGCGGGGCTCTTGTCTCATGGAGTCCCCCGTACCTCACGAGGCTGTTGGAGGACTACCTCCAGGACCGGTACATCCTATGGGAGGGCGGCCGAGCTGGCCAGGTTATAGGTAGGCGACGCGTCGCGTGTGGCGTTCCACAAGGATCGGTGCTGGGTCCGACCTTGTGGAACATTGGCTACGACTGGCTCCTCCGCGAGCCAGTCCTGCCTGGGATGGGGGTGCTCTGCTTCGCAGACGACACCCTCATCACGGCCCGGGGCGGAACCTATGAAGAGTCTGTGGAGCTCGCCAACGCCGCAACGGCGTTGGTAGTTCAACGTATCCGGCGTCTTGGTCTGAGGGTCTCCCCTGAGAAAACGGAGGCCCTCATGTTCCGCAGACCACATAGACGTGCACCCCGGGAGGCGCGTGTCGCTGTCCAAGGCGTTGCAGTAGTGGTAAAGCCCCAGATGAAATATTTGGGGCTTATCCTCGATGGAACGTGGAGCTTCGGGGCCCACTTCACCCAGCTGGCCCCAAGGTTGATCAAATGCGCTGCCGCCTTAGGCAGGCTTCTTCCGAACGTGGGAGGGCCGGGTGCGGCGGTGAGAAAATTGTACGCCGGCATCCTCCGGAGTATGGCACTGTACGGAGCCCCTGTATGGAGCCATGCACTTCACCGGAAAAACAGGACGCTGCTGAGGAGGACTCAGAGGGTCCTGTCGGTGAGGTCCATACGGGGATACCGTACTGTGTCGTGGACAGCGGCGACATTGTTGGCGGGTGATCCGCCTTGGGATCTCCAGGCGGAGGTGCTCGCAACAGTGTACCGCTTTCGGCAGGATGCTCGGGCGAGAGGACAGGTGCCGTGCCCGGCAGAAACTCGGATAATCAGGGCCCAGGCGACCGAGGGTCTAATTCGAATTTGGCAGAGGGACCTGGAGTCCCCAGAAGCTGGGATTGCGACGGTGGAGGCGATCCGCCCCCACCTAGCTCGTTGGGTCTCACGGAAACACGGGACCCTGACGTTTAGGATGGTGCAGATACTTACCGGGCACGGTTGCTTTGGTAAGTATCTGCATCAAATCGCGGGGCGGGAACCCTCCCCGCAATGTCATGAGTGCGGCGCGCTCCAAGACACGGCGTTTCACACGCTCGTGGAGTGCGCCGCCTGGGGGCCCCAGAGGGCTCTCATAGAAAACGTCGTTGGCCCTGTGGGCTCGCTTCGTAGCATGGTCGAGGCGATGCTCCAGAGCCAGCAATCCTGGCTTGCGGTTTCCTCCTTCTGCGAGTCCGTCATGGCGCAGAAGGAGGCCGCAGAAAGAGTTAGGGAGGAGGCCGCGTACGCGGACCCTATCCGCAGGAGGCGGACCGGCGGTCGAAGGCGCCGCTACGCGCATCTCCTCCTCCCATAATTACCGTCACAGGGGCCGCTGCTACGGGGGTAGCAGTGGACTTCCCCCCCTGATTGATGAAGTGGGTCACTCTGCCACCGGGGTGGCCCAGTATTGCCGAGCGTTGGGGCGTCGCGGTGCAGTAACTCTGTTCTAAATCCCGTGACGCCCCGTAAAAGCGCGGATATAGGGGCGCAGGTTGAGGTTTGGTGGGTAGTTTGGCGATCGGTTTCTCGCGACTGCTTCTGTTTGAAGCTAGCGTGGAGAACCGGTCGCTGAGAGTCCCACACACCCTCGTTGTATGCTTCTTCGCTGCATTTGGACCTTCCCCGAAGGACCCGAGGACGGTGTCCAAAGACATTCCCCCTGCGATATCAAAAAAAAAAAAAAAAAAAAAAGGTTCTGCCCTCGCGACCAAGTCAGATCTGGCGGTATTGGTGTCGGACCGGGGGGGATGGGCGCAGCTTACGTCCAGTGCCCCATCCCGGTCGCTATAATGTTGACCGAGCTGAAACACGTCTGCGTGGGGTTCAGCTCGGCAGTCGTGTCGGCCCGTGAGAGACGACCCATACGGTGCATGCGGTGTCTCTACACGGGCCATATAACCGTGATGTGCCCGGACGGGCGAGTGGACAGGTCGGCCCTGTGTTTCCGCTGCGGAAGAAGCGGACACAGGGTCGCCCAATGCGAGGAGACTCGTGCGCACTGCGTGGTCTGCGCCGAGTCAGGTCTTGACGCCAACCACGTCACGTTGTCGAGGGGCTGCCTCCCTCCACACGTGAAAGGCAAGTTCGCCCCCCCGGCCAATATCGGGATAGGTCGTCACCAGGAGGAGTCTAGTATGTCCCACTAAAATGCCCGGACGACATACTAGACTCCTACAAGGAAATGTTAACCACTCCGCCGGGGCCCAGGATCTGCTCCTGCAGTCCATGGCGGAGTGGGAGGTTGGTCTGGCCGTAATTTCGGAACCGTATTACGTCCCCCCCAGGGCAACTGGGTCGGGGACCTGGATGGCACGGTGGCAGTCGTTGCTAGTTCAGGCGCTAGCACCCCACTCTTCGAGATCGAGAGGGGGCGGGGTTACGCGGTGGCAGGTTGGGGCGAGTACACCTTCATAGGTGTGTACTTTTCCCCCAACCGATCCCTGGCAGAGTTTGAGCTCTTCTTAGACTCTGTCAGGGCCGCCGTGGGCAGACAGTCGCCGAGGGCGACGTTCGTACTCGGCGACTTCAACGCCAAATCCCGCTCCTGGGGGAACGCTGTCACCGAATCGAGGGGACTGGCTGTGGAAACGTGGGCGCTTCAAAGTGGTTTGACCCTTTTGAACCGAGGTTCGGTCCACACCTGCGTGCGAGCGCGGGGTGGTTCCGTCGTTGATCTGTCGTTTGCCACCCATGCGATCGCACGCAGGGTGACGGATTGGAAAGTTGAGGAGGAGGTGGAGACTCTGTCGGACCACCTCTACATAACGTTCGAGGTCTCCCCTCCTCCTAGTAGAACAGGGTCAAACCCCCCACGTAGCCACGGTCAGTTCCCCCGATGGGCCCTCGGTCAGCTCGATCCTGAGTTGGCCGGAGAGATGGCCGCCATCCAGGGCTGGACCAACCATGAGAGCAACACCTGTCCGGAGGATCTGGCGGAGAGCATGCGCAGAACCCTTACCAGGGTCTGCGATGCCTCTATGCCAAGGTCGCGTCGGCGTCGGCAGAAGCCAGCGGTTTACTGGTGGACCGCGGAGATCGGCGGCCTGAGGGAGGCTGCCCTTCGGGCGCGCCGATCTCTGAAGAACTGCCGACGTCGGCATCCTCCGGACAGAGGTCAGGAGGCACATCACTTGGAGGAGTACCGGGCGGCTAAGCAGGCGCTGCAATTGGCCATTAGCCAATCCAAGACCCGGGCCCGGGAAGAAATCTTAGCCAGTTTGGACAGGGACCCCTGGGGACGACCGTACCGGGCAGCGCGCAAGAAGCTGCGCGCCTGCCCCGCCCCGGTCACGGAGTCCCTGCCGGAAGGGGTCCTTAACAGAATTGTGGACGGGCTTTTCCCGGACCCGGGACCCTTTACTCCTCCAAGTATGTGTCCCCTTCGTGAAATACCCTCGGAGACTGATCCTCCCCCAGTCTCCGAGGAGGAGTTGGAAATGGCGCTGGACCGTCTCCGGCGCCGGAAAACTGCGCCGGGACCGGACGGGGTCCCAGCCAAGGTCCTCTTCCTGGCCGCCAAACACCTAGGCGGCCAGCTTCGGGAACTCTTCAACGCCTGCATCAGGACGGGTGAGTTCCCGAGGCAGTGGAAGGAGGGCCGGCTGTGCCTCATTCCAAAAGAGGGCCGCCCTCCCGAAGATCCCTCCGCCTACAGACCAATCGTGCTGTTGGACGAGGTGGCGAAAGTATTCGAAAAAATCCTGGCGTGCCGCCTCGTCCGGCACCTGGAATCAGATGGGTCTGGCCTCTCGGAGGCTCAGTACGGGTTTAGGACAGGGCGTTCGACTCTAGACGCCCTGTTCGCGCTCAGGAGCCTCACGAGAGAGGCGGAGAGTATAGAGGAGTCTGTCTTGGTGGTATCGTTGGACATCCAAAATGCCTTCAACAGCCTTCCCTTCGAAACAATCCTAGAGGCACTCCGGTCTCATGGAGTGCCTCCGTATCTCGTTAGGCTGTTGGAGGCATATGTAGATCGAACAAATAAAAAAGCAAAATATTTTTAACAAAAACTAGCGGCAGCCGAACGTACGTAGGCAACTAAAAAACACATATGGCACAGCGCGACGCGGAACGCAGACTCCCATATGGATGCGCGGGCGACGATCGACGCCACCCACCCCCGCACCCTGCTCAACCCCCTCTGGTGTCCTACGCACGCCCTCTGCCGCCCGTCTTCGCCATTTATTTATAATAAATAAATATTATATTCACTAAATATTATAATGCGTCGCTAACACACCCCACCCCAGTGCGAACGCACTCATTTTCCGTCGGTATCAAAGCGACGCGTGTTGCTGACCGCTGCAACAACCCTGATTTCGTTCTAACGTCTACAACTCTTACACGTCCGTCTTGTCCAGGCATCACTTTCTCAATCTTTCCCCGAGGCCAGACGTTACGTGGGGAATTAGGATCCACAATAAGTACAAGGTCTCCCACTTGTAAGGGCCTGTGATCTTGCTGCCATTTGGTACGTGGACGCATATCTGGTAGCACCTCTCGAACCCACCGCTTCCAGAATAAGTCCGATAACCTCTGAGATATTCTCCACTGCTTGCGTAAGTATGTATCTGATTCATCAAACACGCCGATGCAAGGTGAGTTTGAAGAAGAGTGGAGAAGAAAATGATTCGGCGTGAGCGACTCGTCAGTGTGTGGTTCAACACTCACATGAGTTAAAGGCCGGCTGTTGACCATCTGTTCCACTTCCGCCATCAGGGTAGTCAAGACTTCATCACGCGGTGCTCTTTCTTTCAGTACGACTTTCAACGATTCCTTGACGCTGCGAATCAGTCTTTCCCACGCCCCACCCCAATGCGGGCTTGCAGGGGGAGAGAAGATCCACGTGGTGTGGTAGTTAGCAGCCTCTTGTTTCAGCACGGCCTCATCTAACTGTTTAACTGATCTTTTCAGCTCGTTGTCAGCGCCCCTTAGATTTGTGCCATTGTCGGAGTACAAGTAGTGCGGCCAGCCTCGCCTGGCAGCCATCCGTCGTAATGCCATTATAAAGGTGTCCGTACTTAAATCTGACACAAGTTCTATGTGTATCGCTCTTATGGTCATACAGGTAAATAACACCCCATACCTCCTTTCTCGTCGACGGCCCACAGCTACCTCCATAGGTCCAAATAGGTCCACTCCACAGTACGTGAATGGCCTCTGATGATGCGCCATCCTTGCACTCGGTAAGTCGCCCATCCTTGGCGGTTGTGGTCGAGTCTTTTTTATTCTACAATACATACATTGTGAAGTGATATGCTTTATTGTTGGCCTCATCCGTATAACCCAGTATTTTTGTTTTAGGTTATTTACAACAGTTTCCCGGTTCCCATGAGCAGCCTTCACATGGTAGTATCGCACTATTAATTTAGTAATATGGTTTCTACCATCTAGTATAACTGGATTTTTTGTTTCAGACGATATTCCCAAGGCGGAGTCGATGCGGCCACCGACTCGAAGAATTCCATACTCATCAACATATGGAGATAAGGTAAGTAGTTTACTTTTACTTTCTAATCTTTTCTTCTTTTTCAGGTGCTGCAAGTCTTCAGCGAATGACTGACTCTGCGAGTACACAATCAATAGGCGCTCTGCCCTCCTCATCATGTCGCCATCAATATCACCTGAAAGTTTCTTACACTTATCTATGAATGACAGTACCACACAGGTGGTTTTCAGCAAACGTAACCACGATGAAAATCTTTCAGCATCGGGTATTGATGGTGAAGAGTCGCACAGAAGAGTCACCCGTTCCAGAATCTCACTGCAAACTTCCCCAGGAATATCCTCGGGCCAGGTATGGCTTTCTCGATATAAAAACTCGGGGCCGTATAACCATTCATTTTGCAGGATTTTTACGTCGCAACTGTCTCGGGTGGCGATGTCGGCGACGTTCATACTGGTAGGTATATAATGCCAATCCGTAGTAGACGACAACTCATCTATTTCACCTAGTCTATGCGCAACATAAGGTTTATAATCGCGTGCATGATTTCTTATCCAATGCAACACTGTAGATGAGTCACTCCAATAATATTTTTCATGTGGACCAATTTTGTGTTCCTTCACAACAGTCTCAGCTAATCTTGCGCCTAAAACTGCGGCCTGTAGTTCCAAGCGGGGCACTGAAGTGTGTTTAATAGGTGCTACTCTGCATTTGCTTGAAATAAACGCAATTTGTATTTTTCCCGCTGTATTTACCCAACGCCAATATGCTACGGCGCACATCGCTTGAGTTGATGCATCGCAAAATATGTGCAGCTGTAGGTTTGTATATAAGCCATGACTTGAAGCGTATGCGCTTACGTTGTGTCGATTTTCGGTGACAGTCGTGCTCGATCGGTGTCCGCTCGGCCTCTCACTATTCGGTGCAACTACTGCCATCTCGCTCCCTGTAACACTCGCATGGTAACAGCGCGGCAGGCGAACATTGTTTACATACTTTAATTGTTGCAACCAATTTGTCCATTTTGCATGCACGGTGTCCGGTATTTCATCGTCCCAATCTAGGTTCGATTTCCATATTTCTTGAAGCATTATTTTTGCTTTCACCGTAAATGGAGATAAAAAACCGTAGACATCAAATATAGACATAATTAAACGTAACATTTCTCGCTTGGTAGGGCGTTTCTGTCCATTAATTATATTTTCCGGGATACGTTTAAAAGAAACATCAAATCCTAGTTCATCATCTTTTGGGTACCAAATAAGTCCAAGTGTCCGTTCACCCACATCTTGTTGTCCAACTTTGAACCTTACAGCATTTGAACATAAAGTCTGTTTTGGCAGACTATTTAATACTTCCTTACAGTTGCTTGTCCAATTCCTTATTTCAAATCCACCTTGTTTGTGTATATGTGCTATATCTTTTATTAATTGTATTGCTGTAGTGCTATCTTCCAAACTGTCTATATAATCGTCAGCGTAGTGTTGTTTACAAATTGCTTGCACCGCTCGGGGTTTCGATGACTCATACAGCTTAGCGTTTTTGTTTTTTATGAATTGTGCAATGAATGGGGAACAATTCGCGCCAAATATAAGTGATGACATTGCATATGTTTTAACATCACCCTGTGAGCCCCCGGGACGTTTCCATAAGAAGCGTAAAGCATGTTGGTCCTCGGGTATAATTTTTATACGTAAAAACATATCGCGGATGTCTCCCGTCACGGCTATTTTATTTTCTCGAAATCTCAACATAATTCCGTATAGTGATGTAAGTAGGTCAGGTCCCGTCATTAAGTAATCGTTAAGGGAGTACCCATTGCTCTTAGCGGCTGCATCAAAGACCAGACGTAGCTTATTTTTATTTGGGTTATCAACGCCAAAATGTGGGAGATACCATGTCTTTGAGGTGACCTTATCATCTTTAAGCTCGTATGCGTAATCATTTTCCAGGAGATGGTTTATTCTCTCTGTGTATCTCACTGCATAACTCGGGTTTGCTTTGCACTTTTTCTCCACGCCCTTCAGCCTATTGCATGCATTTTTAAATGACTCTGGCATTTTACAGGAGCTGTCTTTCCATGGCAAGCCTACGTGCCATCTGCCATCCTTCAACATGGACGTAAGCTCGAGATGTTCAATGGCTTTCACATGCTCAGAGTTCTGGCGCGGCTTCCCGGAGACACCCATGGCTTCAATGGAGAAGGATTGCCGTACGGTTTCATGTAAATCATGTAAGGATTCTTTTTCAGATTCTCGTGAATCCCCGTCGACACCTGAGCCTGACAAGAAGAGCATAGAGTGAGGCCCTTCCTGCAATGTGGATACACAACCATGCACACACCATCCCAACGGAGTACGCGTCAGGTATGGTCCATTTGGTGTGCCTTGTGTGATTTGTAATGGCACTAATAAATTATAATTGTCCTGACCAATTAGTATTTCAGGTTTACACAGTCCGTTACACAATAAATGTCTTATATTTTCAAAATTTTCACTACACAAAAGTTCATCGAAAGATACACATTGAGAAGGTAAGTTAAGTCCATTAGTACTACGTAGTTGCAAGTTAAACATTGTCCCTTCTATATTAGATATAGTTAAATTGACTAATTCACTATTACATACCAGATCGCTGCATTCCCAGGCGCCTCGTACACGTAATGTTTGTTTACATCCGTGCACTCCTAGACGCTTTACAAGATTCTCACTTACTATTGACACCGTAGATCCGTCATCCAATAATGCCACAGTATTTATTACACCATTAGGTCCGTGAACACATATTGGCACTGTTTTTAACAACACTTTCCGATTTTTCATTTGCACGTGCATAACAGTTTCATTTCGCGATTCGTCCGAGCGGACGTTCAAAGGCACAGGTGTGTTTTCACTAAGTTGCAAACCGGTTTGTTGTTTGGGCGCGTACACATAATGCAGCAACCTATGATGCGACTGTCCACAATTATCCTTGTCGCACACGGGTGCTGAACACGATTCTCGATTATGACGTGATACCAAACACCTATAACACAAACCTGCCCGTTTCACAAACTGCCACTTGTCCTTTTGTAACGCTTTTTTAAACTTCTTACAGTCCGGTAAGTTATGACAAGACGCACGACAATAACGGCACTTCTCACTCTCACCACTGTTTTGCACCAACACTGTGTGCGTACGATTCGCGATATTATAGTTACTTAGTTTACGTTTATAGTCACTGGGATTGTAATATGAAATATTTACTGACGTTTTTGATATTTTAATGGCCTCTTCGTTCAAAAACTCAGACAACAAAATTAATTTTGGCTTACTACCTTCTTGTATTAATTTAAAACTATAATCTGCCCATTTTGAAATTAATACCGTTGGCAATTTAGACAGAATTATTGATGTTACATTTGTTCCTTTCAGGTACTCTTCTTGACCAATTGCAAGAACAGCTGCAACGTAATTCTTGATCTTTATTGAGAATGAAATAATATCTTTGTGATATTCTGGAGATACAGGTGGAAGCTTTTTAATCTCATACATGATTTTCATTATGATTATGTCCGGATTTCCAAACTGCAGCTCCAGAGTAGACATCACAACCGTAGGTGACGTTGCACTTATTAGCAAAGCCGTCACAGCGTCTTTTGCTGGACCAAGCAAACACTTTCTTAGCCTCCATAAATTTTCTTGGTCGCTGAAGTTACAGACTCTCGTCGATTCTTCGAACGCTTGTTTGAACTGCAACCATTCAAGTGGATCACCGGAATACGCCGGCAGGTCCCTTGGTGTACATAAGCGGCTGAGCATCTGGGCGTTTGAATTATTACTGCTGGAAGCGGCGGCAAGATCTTTCAGCGCGGAAGCCAATATATGAACTGTCCCATCTTTGTAGTCGGTGCCTGTTGCCTGGGGTACAGGCGGTGGCAGCGGCTGGTCCAGCTGTCCCGTTTTTATACCATCTCGTGGGTCAGCTTGGGCCTCCAGTTCGTGCTGGCTCCGTTCTAGCCATTCTTCCACATTATCGTGTTGAGAGTGGTTTCTTCCCTCTGAGTGTGAACTGTATTTTTCATCTTCCAAATCTGCGATATCTGCGGCTAACCGTTTTTCAATTAAATCCATATCAATTCGCGCTTTTGCCTCTGCGGCTTGTAATTCAAGCCTTTTTCTGCGTGCCTCTATTGAAGAAGACGATTTTCTAGACAGTGAAGCACATTGTCGTGAGACATTCATTTTATTACCCACAGGTATCTCCGACTTTATGCTTCCACTATCCAACGGCCTGCTGTGCACATCGACAGTTACGATATTTTTCGCAGTAGCTGACGGTACTTTTGGTAAATTAATTTCGTCTTTTACACTCGCGTTTCTCCTTGTTTGGACCATTTTTTGGGCTGAAGGCGTTCTATACATAATGATCTGGCTCGAAGACCACTTTGTAGATCGAACAAATAAAAAAGCAAAATATTTTTAACAAAAACTAGCGGCAGCCGAACGTACGTAGGCAACTAAAAAACACATATGGCACAGCGCGACGCGGAACGCAGACTCCCATATGGATGCGCGGGCGACGATCGACGCCACCCACCCCCGCACCCTGCTCAACCCCCTCTGGTGTCCTACGCACGCCCTCTGCCGCCCGTCTTCGCCATTTATTTATAATAAATAAATATTATATTCACTAAATATTATAATGCGTCGCTAACAGCATACCTCCAAGACAGATTCATCCTCTGGGAGGGCGGCTTCGGCCAGATCTCAGGTAGGCGACGTGTCGTGTGCGGTGTTCCACAGGGTTCGGTGCTGGGTCCGATCCTGTGGAACATCGGCTATGACTGGCTCCTCCGAGAGCCAGTCCTGCCCGGGATGGGGGTGATCTGTTATGCTGACGACACCCTCATCACGGCCCGTGGCGGAACATACGAGGAGTCCGTGGAGCTAGCCAACGCCGCGACGGCGTTGGTAGTTGAGAGAGTTTGCCGGTTAGGCTTGAGGGTCTCCCCAGAGAAGACGGAGGCCCTCATGTTCCACGGACGACGTAGGCGACCGCCGCGGGACACGCACGTCGCCGTCCAGGGAGTGGCGGTAGCGGTAAAGGCCCAGATAAAGTACCTGGGCCTTGTTCTAGATGGAAAGTGGGGTTTCGGGGCACACTTTACCCAGCTCGCCCCGAAACTGCTAGGTGCCGCTACCGCCCTGGCCAGATTGTTGCCAAATGTGGGAGGGCCGGGCACGGCCTGCAGAAAGCTTTACACTGGTGTCTTGCGGAGCATGGCGTTGTACGGTTCCCCCGTGTGGGTCGACGCGCTCCATCGGAAAAACAGGACCCTCTTGAGAAGCTCTCAGAGGGTCCTGGCGGTACGGGCCATACGGGGTTACCGTACGGTCTCATGGACAGCAGCAACACTGCTCGCGAGCGACCCGCCTTGGGAAATGCAGGCGGAGGTGCTCGCGGCAGTGCACCGCTTTCGGCAAGACATCAGGGAAAGAGGAGAGAGGCCGTGTCCGGCGGAAATGAGAAGAGTCAGGACCTTGGCGACCGAGGTCCTGCTCGAGCAATGGGCTGATGACCTGAGGTCCCCAGCAGCTGGAAAGGAGACGGTGGAGGCGGTCCGCCCCCACCTGGTTCGTTGGGTCTCGAGAAAATTCGGGACCCTTACGTACAGGCTGACGCAGATACTTACCGGGCACGGCTGCTTCGGTAAGTATCTGCACCAGGTAGCGGGGCGAGAACCGACCCCAGACTGTTTCGAATGCGGCGCACCCGCTGACACAGCGATCCACACGCTCGTGGAGTGCGCCGCTTGGGGACCTCAGCGTCATCAGCTAGAAAGCATCGTCGGTCCTGTGTCCTCGCTCCAGCAACTGGTAGGAGCCATGCTGTCGAGCGAGGACGGATGGAATGCGGTTGCCTCCTTCAGCGAGACAGTCATGTCCCTGAAGGAGGCCGCAGAGAGGAGCAGAGAGGAGGATGCGTATGCGGACCCCATCCGACGACGGCGGACTGGCCGTCGGAGGCGTCGCTACGCACACCTCCCCTCTTAGAGCCATCACAGGGGGCCGCGGGAAATGGGAGAGCCCGCGGACTTCCCCCCCCTGTTGATGAAGCAGGGCACCTTGCCTTCGGGGTGTCCTGAAGTTTAAGCCAAGCGTAGGGGCGTCACGAATGTAGTAGCAATGCTCTAGTTCTCGTGGCGCCCCGTAAAAGCGCAAGGAAGAGGCCCAGGTTTAGGTTTAGTGGGTAGTCTGGCGGTCCGACGTCTCGCGACAGCTTCGCCGCGGCCAAGCCAGCGTGCAGAGCAGACCGTCAGGAGTCCCACACACCCCTCGGATCACCCCTTCTCCCGGGGCCCGAGGCAGTGTCCAAAGACATTCCCCCTGGGTTATAAAAAAAAAAAAAAAAAAAAAAAAAAAAAAAAAAAAAAAAAAAAAAAAAAAAAAAAAGGTTAGGTTAGGTTAGGTTAGGTTAGGTTAGGTTAGGTTAGCCTTCCCCCAGGGTCCCCCAGGGGGTGCCGCCCTGGACTCCCCCCCCCCGTCCAGGTAGTGGCACAAGGGGATGCGTCCCCGGGGCCCCGAGCGGCCACTGTCACATTCCCCCTTCACTCCGTGACAGTGGTGTCCCACCTCTCCGCCTCCAAATCCCAATGCCTTCCCCTCCTCACCAAACCTCCTCCCCAAACACCCTTCCCATCCGATGCGACTGTTAGTGTTGAGCTCTGCTCCACTGACCGTCGAGGAGAGGGCAGCGCGGTTCTGCCCCGCGCGCCCGGACGTCGAGGACAGCGGCGGCGGGCCCAGTGGTGGGGCGAGAGTTTCGCCACTGGGCACTACCGCCGAGCGTTTCCCCGTGTGGTGTCTGTGGTCACGTCTCGCGGCCGCACGGGACCGCGGGGCTTGCCTTTACCGGCCGGCCCAAGAGGAGAAAACCTCAATAAAAAACCCCTACTACTTAAGCTGCGGCGCAGGGCGAGCTGTTTTGAGGCCGGGGGGGTAAACCCGGTCGCTACTGCGTACCACACCCAGTTTTCATGTTTAAGAAAGTTAAGACTCGTGGGAACAAAAATGGATTTGAACTTAAAAACAAAAACATCTTCCGACGGAGTGCCCGAGAAGGGCGTAGTAGATGCAGGTGACGTGCCCGCGAAGGGCAACATCAACAAGAAAGGGCCCGTGAAGGGCGGAGATAAAAGCTTTTCCTCGCGCTTCTTTGCGGCGATATCCGTGCCGAAAGAAGCGCAGAAGCCAAAACCCACCGGCTCCGGTACCAAACCGTCGCAGCCGGTAGTAGAAGACCTGTCCTCGCCCGACCTATCTGGGGACGAGGATTTTTTGCCCCCCCCTGCGCAGGCCCCATCAAAGGCCCCGGCTCAGCCGGAGGGGAAGGGCCTTAGCCAGGCTGCCTCTCGAGTCACGAGGAGCAGATCGGCGGCCTCGTCCCGCATTCCATCCGTGGACGAGGCGGGGGGTTCCACCAATCCCCCCCCCACCAAAGATGACAAGGCCAGGGAGGCTGCGCGCAAAGAGGCGCTGCGCCGTTACCTGGCCTTAGATGAGTTGGACGAGATGATGGAGTCGTCGTCACTCTCGTCCTCCTCAGAAGACGAGGAGAGACCAGCCCCTAGACCTCCAGCTAAAACCCAGGCTGCCGCAAAAGCGCCGGAAGAAAAGCGGGGTAGAGGTCGGCCCCCAACAACAGGGGAATATGTGGGTCTGGCTGACGCCAAGAAGGCACTCGCGGAGGCCCAACGCGCAGAGCTAGAGCTCCAGGCGGAGAAAGAAATCGTGGAGCAGGCTTCGGCGATGGCTACCGCGAGGGTGACCAGACTACAGACTGGTCCACCCCCTGCGAGCCAAGCCGCTCCCGAAGTTCGTGCCGCCCACGCGGAGGGCCTCCAGCGACAAATCGCTGACTCGCTGGCGGTGGTGACAAACGTAGCAAAGGTGTCGAAGGGTCTAAAAGGGACCCTTCAAAAGGCCCTAAAGGATGCGGCTGCGGCCATCCAAGAGGCCTCAGAAGAGCTCCTCAGCCGGACATCGTCCGATGAGGTCGCCCTCCTCCGTGCGGCAAACAGCCGCATGGAGGTAGAGATCGCGGACCTCCGGAAAGAGCTGAGGAGCCTTCAGGCGGAACTCACCCGGCCGCAGGCCGCTCCAGCGCCGCCACCGGTTGTGCCACCGCCAACGTTTGAGAAGACGATGGCCGCGAGCCTGAACCAGCTTACTCTCGCGATGGAGAGCAGGTTCGCGGCCATGGAGGAGCAGATGCGCTCGGCCCGGCTGACACCCATACCAGGGCCAGCCCCCAGGTCGAGCCCTGCTCCTCGAGCCAGACCCACACCCCCACCGAGCCCCTCGCTCATCATTGGGCGCTCGGATGAGGAGTTCCCCCCTCTACCCTCCAGAAGGGTATCAATGGAGACCGCGGTGACGTCGGCTTCTGCGCCACCACCGCTCGCCAGTCCGGCGCCCCTCCCTCTCCCGGCCGTGCCCGAGGAGGCCTGGACGACGGTCCGGAAGAGGAAGGCCCAAAGAAGGGCCAACCAGCCGCCATCCGGCGCCCAGCCAGACGCTGCCGCCGCCGACGCGCCGACCACCAGCGCAAGGCGGCGAAGGAGAAGAGGACGCGGGGGGAAGAGCAAGGGGGAAGTGGCGCAGGCTCAGGCCTCGCAGCCCCCCCCTCCTCCACCCCCAGCATCCAATAAAAAGGAAAAGAAACCCAAGGAGAAGAGGTCCCCGCGCCTGCGTCCCCCAAAGTCCGCCGCCGTAGTCCTGACGCTTCAGCCAGGCGCGGCGGATCGAGGGGTGACATACGCGGATCTCTTCTCCAAAGCGAAAGCGCGGGTAAAGCTGGCTGACCTCGGGATAGAGGGCGGCCTCCAGCTCAAAAGGGCGCGCACGGGGGCGCGAATGCTGGTGCTTCCAGGCGCCGACAGTGCCCCCCTAGCTGACGCCCTCGCTGAGCGATTGAGGCTCGAACTCTATCCCGAGGACGTGCGCATCTCCAGGCCCGAAAAGACTGTGTGTCTTCGCGTCTCGGGCCTGGACGACCACACACAAGACTCCGACGTGGCTGCCGCCATAGCGCAGGCCACTGGATGCAACGTTGAAAGCGTCAAAGCCTCCAAGGTCCGTCCCGGTCCAGATGGGATGGGCCAAACAGTCGTGGCCTGCCCTGTGGCGGCCGCCAAAAAGTTGACCTTACCCAAGACGAAGCTCCTGGTGGGCTGGGTCTCCGCCCTCGTGACGGCCCTGCCCCATAGGACCCAGAGGTGCTATCGCTGCCACGCTGCTGGTCACGTGGCGGCGATGTGCACCTCAGAGGTGGACCGCAGCGGACACTGTTACCGCTGCGGACAAGCCGGTCATCTGGTGACCGGCCCTTGCACCGCGAAGCCACACTGCTCCCTGTGCGAAGCCGCGGGCAAGCCAGCCGGTCACCAGCTGGGCTCCAGGACCTGCGGGGCCAAGCCCACTAGGAGGAATCGCCAGACAGCCAACAAGGCGCCGGACAAGACCGCGGCCGCGACGGCCACTCCAACCGTCGCGGGGAGCGGGACAGGAGACGCCCGTGGTTAGCCACGGGCGGGCGGCAGCGGGCGTTGAGGTCTGGGGGATCCATTTAGACCTCCGCCCGCACTAATGCCGCGAGAGGGCGCGAGAGGAAGCCGCGCGTCCCTCTCAGGGCCGGGGAAATGTCATTCCCCGGCCCGCACACAGGAGAGGCCGCCTCTGTTTACGAGGCGGCCGGCCGCTGCCGGGGTTGCGGGTTAAGCTCACGCATGTACCGCGACCCCGGCGCTAGGCGGAAGGAAGGCTCCCATGGGGTTTTAGTGGGTATACCGGCAGCCGGTCGTATTGAACCGGCGTCGGGGAGCCCCACACACCGGCCGCGCATAGATCCCCCGCGCGGCTGACGGTGCGGCAACGCATTTCCCCATGTAAAAAAAAAAAAAAAAAAAAAAAAAAAAAAAAGCCTTCCCCCAGGGGGTGCCGCCCTGGACTCCCCCAGGGGGTGCCGCCCTGGACTTCCACCCCCAGTCCAGGTAGCGGTACAAGGGGATGCGTCCCCGGGGCCCCGAGCGGCCACTGTCACATTCCCCCTTCACTCCGTGACAGTGGTGTCCCACCTATCCACTCTCCTAATCCTTGTAATCCTTCCCTTCCTTCCAAACCTCCTCCCCAAACACCCATCCCATCCGACGCGACTGTCAGTGTCGAGCTCCGCTCCGCTGACCGTCGAGGAGAGGGCGGCGCGGTTCTGCCCCGCGCGCCCGGACGTCGAGGACAGTGGCGGCGGGCCCAGTGGTGGGGCGAGAGCCTCGTCACTGGGCGCTACCGCCGAGCGTTTCCCCGTGTGGTGTCCGTGGTCACGTCTCGCGGCCACACGGGACCGCGGGGCTTGCCTTAATTGGCTGGCCCAAGAGGAGTAAACCTCAATAAAAAATCCCCTAAACTTAAGCTGCGGCGCAGGGCGAGCTGTTTTAAGGCCGGGGGGGCAAACCCGGTCGATACTGCGTACCACACCCAGTTTTTTCATTTATAAAAAGTAGCAGACTCGTGGGAACAAAATGGCAAGTTTAAATTCTAAAAAACCAACCGACGCAGTGCCCGAGAAGGGCGGAGCTGACGTAGGAGAGGGGCCCGCGAAGGGCCCAACCACCACCACCAACCCGAAAGGGCCCGTGAAGGGCGGAGAAAAAAGCTTTTCCTCGCGCTTCTTTGCGGCGATATCCGTGCCGAAAGAAGCGCCGAAGCAAAAACCTACCGGCTCCGGTACCAAACCGTCGCAGCCGGTAGTAGAAGACCTGTCCTCGCCCGATCTATCCGGGGACGAGGACGCAATCGACCCCCCTGTCCAGGCCCCAACAAAGGCCCCGGCTGCGAAAGCAACGGAGGGGAAGGGCAAGAGCCCGGCTGCCCCGCGCGTTACGCGGAGCTGCTCCGTGCAGTTGCAGCGACTAGAAGAAGACGCATCCCTGCCCGGTTCATCTGGGAAAGGAATAGCCCCCCCTGTCCAGGCCCAACCAAAGGCCCCGGCTCCTAAAGAGCCGGAGGGGAAGGGCATGAGCCAGCCTGCCTCCCGCAACACGCGGTTGAGGCAGTACCTGGCCCTCGACGACCTCTCACCATTGACGTCGTCAGACGAAGAGGGGATCTTACCTCCACCTCCCAAACCTCCCTCTGTGCAGGCCCCACCAAAGGCCCCGGCCCCCAAAGGACCGGCAGGGAAGAGGAGCAAGTCAGCAGCCAGGAGAGACAGGATGCGCCTGAGGCTGCCAGATATGGTGTTCGACGATTCGTCACCACTCGCGTCGAGCACCGATGAAGACGACGAAAGACCGCCTTCACAACCCCCTGCCAAGGCCCCGGCAGCTTCAGCGCCGGAAGCCCAGCGGGGCAGAGGCCGTCCTCCCACAACGGGGGAGTATGTGGGCCTAGCCGCTGCCAAGCAGGCGCTTGTGCAGGCCCAGCGCGCCGAGCTTGAGCTCGCGACGGAGAAGGAGATTGTGGAGCAGGCCTCATCAATGGCCACCGCAAGGCGGACGAGGGCTAGGACCGTTCCCGCCCTTGCGAACCAGCCCGCTCCAGAGGCCCGTGCAGCCCACGCGCAGGGCCTGCAGCAGCAGATCGCCGACTCCCTGGCGGTCGTGGCCGGGGTGGCAAAAGTCTCCAAGGGCCTGAAAGGAACTCTCCAGAAGGCCCTGAAGGAGGCTGTGTCGGCCATCCAGGAGGCCTCGGAGGAGCTCCTGACTCGTACTTCCAGCGAGGAGGTCGCCCTGCTCCGTGCGGCAAACAGCCGCATGGAGACAGAGATCGCTGACCTCCGTAACGAGCTCAGGAGCCTCCAGGCGGAAGTTGTGCGGCCGCGGCCAGATGCCGCGCCGCCAACCCCGCCGAATGTGGAGTCGGCGATGGCCGCGAATCTCGACCGTATGACTCTCCTCATGGAGAGTCGGTTCGCGGCCATGGAGGAGCGGCTGCGCTCGGTGACCACCCCGAGCCCCGCTCCCTCAGTTAGGCCCATTTCCCAGCCGAACTCGCCCCGTGTAATGCGGCTATCGGCTGCGGAATACCCCCCGTTGCCCTCTCAGAGGGCAAACTTGGAGAAGGCGGTGGTGACGTCCACTCCACCACCGCCCGCCTGTCCGGCGCCCCTCCCTCCTGCCGCTCCCGCGGCTGAAGGCTGGACGACGGTCAGCAGAAAGAAGGCCAAGAAAAGTGCCGCCCAACCGTCGTCCGGTCCCGTGCCGGCCGCGGCCGCCGCCGACGCGCCGAACACCCGCGCGAGGCGGCGGCGTGGGAGAGGTCGTGGGGGAAAGAAAAGGGGGAGATGGCGCAGGCCCCGGCCTCGCAGCCCCCCCCTCCTCCACCACCCCCACCATCCAAACAGAAGACGAAAGCCAGGGGCAGGAAGGTTCCGCGTCTGCGTCCGCCGAACTCCTCCGCCGTCGTACTGACTCTGCAGTCAGGTGCGGAGGAGAGAGGCGTGACGTACCTGAACGTCCTGTCCCAGGCTAAAGCCAAAATCCGGCTGGCTGACCTCGGCATTGAGGGTGGGCTCCGGCTGAAGCGTGCGCGCACTGGGGCGCGGATGCTGGTGGTGCCTGGCGCCTCCAGCGCCCCCCAGGCTGACGCCCTTGCCGAGAGCCTACGCACCGTGCTCAATGCCGAGGATGTGCGTGTGTCCAGGCCTGAGAAGACAGTCGGTCTTCGCGTCTCGGGCCTGGACGACACCACTGAAGGTGAGGACGTGGCCGCTGCCATCGCGCGGACCACCGGATGCTCTGTCAACAGCATCAAGACGAGCAAAGTCCGCCCCGGTCCAGACGGGGCGGGCACGACGGTGGTGGTCTGCCCGGTGGCGGCCGCCAAAATGTTGATGAAAGAAGGGACGAAGCTCCTGGTGGGCTGGGCCTCAGCAACAGTGAAGGCCCTTCCCCATCGCGCACAGAGGTGCTTCCGCTGCCATGAGCTCGGCCATGTGGCGGCGGGATGCACCTCCGAGGTGGACCGCAGCGATTTCTGTTATCGCTGCGGTGAAGCAGGACATCACGTGACCGGCCCCTGCACCGCGAAACCGCACTGCTCTGTGTGCGAGGCCGCGGGCAGGCCAGCCGGTCACGTGCTGGGTGGGGGATCCTGCGGATCCCGGAAGCCCACCAGGAGCAAAAAGGCCAGCCGGAAAGAGGCGCCGGACAAGGCCGCGGCCGCGGCGGCAACAACATCAGCCGCCGCGGGGAGCGGCGAGACGTAACGCCCGTGGCATAACACCAGCCACGGGCGAGCGGCAGCGGGCGTCGAGGTCTGGGGGATCCACATAGACCTCCGCCCGCACTAATGCCGCGAGAGGGCGCGAGAGGCAGCCGCGCGACCCTCTCAGGGCCGGGGAAACACCATTCCCCGGCCCGCACACAGGAGAAGCCGCCTCTGATTATGAGGCGGCAAGCCGCTGCCGGGGTTCGCGGGTCAAAGCTCACGCTATATACCGTGTCCCCGGCGCTAGGCGGAAGGAAGGCTCCCATGGGGTTTTAGTGGGTATACCGGCAGCCGGTCGTATTGAACCGGCGTCGGGGAGCCCCACACACCGGCCGCGCTATGATCCCCCGCGCGGCTGACGGTGCGGCAACGCATTTCCCCATGTAAAAAAAAAAAAAAAAAAAAAAAAAAAAGGTTAGGTTAGCCTCCCCCGAGCGACTAGTTGGCATAGTGGAACATGCATTAGCTAGTTGATCATGGTTGTTAAGCGTCGGTTAGAGCAGTCAGTACTTGGATGGGTGACCGTCCAATGGAAAGCTAATCTGCCGATGCGCACTTGGAGTCTACGTCGTACATTTCGGTGTGCGGCGGGGGGTCAATTTGTGCATTCCGCTTCGGCGGAGTGTGGTGGATAAATTCGACTTACCTTTTATTCCCGCTACGGCCGTCGTCGCGAGCGGACGTGTGCCGGATTTTTTCGTGCATTTGATTTTCAACTTAGGGTTGGCTTATGTTGGGTTATGTTGGTTTAGGTTGGATGTTGTGACGACCTCTTCTGACCTAACCTTGGGTGTTTTATCTGTTCCTTACGACGACTCGGCTTGTTTTAAGGAATTCCTGGACTTCTACACAACTTTTTGACCTGGCTTTGTTTATTGGATTTTGTTGATTCCGGATTTCTCGACCTTGGCTTGTTTTCCTGGACTGGATCTTGCCATATCGTTGACCCGGCTTTCTTCTTGGACTTTGGGGGTGCCCCCCCCCCTTAAGGGGGGCCCTGTGAAATGGCGGACTCGGACACGAGCGCAATGACTGGGGCGATCTCAGGCGTGATCGCCGGGAAGATCGGCAACGCTCGCAAGAGGACCAGCATCCACTCGCGCGCGGAGTCGGAAATCGACTCGGAGAACGAGTCGTCCCGGAAGGTCGCTGGCACGGGGGAGACAGAGGTGGAGACGGAAGCGTCAGCCAGAAGGCTGGTGGCTGCGGCCCGGAGGGTCTATAAGGGCCGCTCCGGACCGAAAACTGGAGGAAGAGGCCTGATGCTGCGGCACGCACGGAAGGTGGTATCTGGGGGGACTTCCGAAGAGCTCCTGGCTCGCTCGGCGGCTCTCTGTAGGGATGTCGAACACCAACTGGAGCAGAACGCTAAGGCGGCTAAGGGTTCGGCCTCCTCCAAAGGGGAGACATACAGGAGGAAGTCTGACGACTCCGACGTCGTGGAGATAGAAGGAGAAGTTGACCCCAGGGAGGTGGACCTCGGCCGCATGGGTGCCGAGCAGCTCCTCTCCCTGGCCATGGAGCATGTGGCCTCCATCTATAAGGTGGCCCAGACGTCGGGGAACCTCAAAGGGGGGTACATCCGGCGCCTGAAACTGGCGGCAGGCACCCTCGCAGACGTGGTAGAAAACCTGTCTGCGAGGTCTTTGGATGCCGAAAACAGGAGGTTGGCGGCTGATAACCAGCGGCTGAAGAGGGAGGTCGAGTCCCTGCGGTCGGAGCTGAAAGCCCACCGTAGGGAGTTTAGCGAAATGAGGACAGCGGCAAAGACCACTGTCCGCCCTCAGGACGTATCCTCCCCCCCCCAAATGGACTTTGAAGCCCTACAGAGGGCCATTATCACCTCTGTAGGGAACTTGGTTGACGCCCGCCTGGCGGTATTCGAAGATCGTCTGCCGCCCGCGAAGGTTGTCCGCCCGCCGTTAGCGGGCGATAGGAAGAAGAAGGTGGGGGTCAACCCCCCCCGAGGGTGTTTCGCGGCCACATCACCTCAGACACGGAGGCGATGACGGTCGATGCAGGGACGGACAGGGAGGTGGCCCCCCCACCCCCCAAAGCTGGACCATCACGCGCGCCGCCGGTAAAGGCGGCGGTAGCGGGCCCGTCGAGGTTGGGGACTAAGGAGTTTCCTGCGCTCAGGGCTCCGAGGTCCCAAATCCCTGGATTTGCCCCCGCGGGGGAGTCAGCCCCCCCCACGGACAACGAATGGACCGTGGTGCAACTAGGGAAGAAGGGGAAGGGGAAAGGCAAGGGGAAAGGAGCGGGCAGGGGACCGAGCTCTTCGGCCCCCCTCCAGTCCACCCAACCCCAAACGCAGCCTCGCACCTCCCGCAGGGAGGAAAAGAGGGATTCCCGGAGGGAGGCACGCCGTGGCCCCCCGGGAAAAGTAAACCCGGAGCGGCTCACGGACGAGAAAGCCCCGGCAGTGTACGTCAGGCTGCTGCCGGAGGCGGTGGAAAAGGGCATGACGTACAGGGATGTCTTTGCCAAAGCCAGGGGCTCAGTCGACGTGGTCGCTCTCGGGCTGAAGAGGGGTCTTTCGGTCCTCCGGGCCGCCAACGACGCTAGGGTGTTGCAGCTTCCGCCCGGCCCCGACAATGCGCAGTTGGCGGACCGGATAGCCGGACTTTTACGGGGAGCTCTCGACGGAGTGGCGGAGATCTACAGGCCTGTCAAGCGGGGGGAAATACGCCTGACAGGTCTGGATGACTCCGTCACGTCGGACATGGTCGAGGAGGAGGTCGCGAAGGCGGGCAACTGTCCCCGCTCCCAGGTCAGGGCAGCGGGGATAGGAATTGGAAATGGGGGTCTTGGGGCAGTCTGGGTTCAGTGCCCCATCCCAGTGGCGAAGCGCCTGGCGGAAGCCGGTCATCTCTTGATCGGCTTCACCTCGGCCGCAGTGGAGGCTTTCGAAAACCGCCCACTGCGGTGCTTTAGGTGCCTAGCCGTCGGGCATATGACGTCCAGGTGTCCAGATGGCCGGGGGGACAGATCGGACATTTGTTACCGCTGTGGGAAGAGCGGTCACAAAATGTACCAATGTGACGCGAGGAAGGCGCACTGTGTGGTGTGCGCCGAAGCAGGGCGTCGGGCAGACCACACGACAATGTCCAGGCGCTGCCGGCCGGACAGTGTCGCGGCAAAGTTTGTACCCCCGGCCAACAGGCTCGGAGGAAGGGAGGTCAGAGCAGACGGGGAATCTCGTATGTCTGACTAATGTCTGGTCAGCATACGAGATTCCTTCAGGGAAATATAAACCACTCCGCCGGGGCTCAGGATTTGTTCCTGCAGTCGATGGCGGAGTGGGGGATTGGTCCAGCTGTGGTGTCAGAACCGTACTACATCCCCTCCCAGGAAAACTGGGTAGGGGACCTCGACGGCCTGGTGACGGTAGTCTCTAGAGTAGGTAGCAGCCCCCCTCTCAGGTCCATCGAGAGGGGACGGGGTTACGCGGTGGCAGGCTGGGGAGAGTACACGATCATCGGCGTGTACTTCTCCCCTAACCGATCCCTGGCGGAGTTCGAGACGTTCTTGGATTCCGTCAGGGCCGCCGCGGCGCGACAGTCACCGGGGGCGACGTTCGTCCTCGGTGATTTCAACGCAAAATCCCGTACCTGGGGGAATACCGTCACCGATGCGCGGGGTACACTCGTGGAAACGTGGGCGTTACAAAGTGGTTTGTCACTCCTCAATCGAGGATCGGTCCACACCTGCGTGCGAGCGCGGGGTGGATCCATTGTGGATCTATCCTTTGCTTCCCACGCGATCGCACGCAGGGTGGTCAATTGGATGGTTGAAGAGGAGGTGGAGACGCTCTCGGACCACCTGTACATCAGGTTTGAGGTCTCCCCTCCTCCCAGTATGGTGACAAACCCCCCACGGGGCCACGGGCAGTTTCCGCGCTGGGCCGTCAGCCGGCTCGATCCAGAGCTGGCTGAGGAGACGGCGGTCGTCGAGGGCTGGACCAATCCGGAAGGCGGTGGAACTCCGGAGGATTTGGCGGAGCGCATGCGCAGAACCCTGAAAAGGGTCTGCGATGCCTCCATGCCTCGGTCGCGTCGGCGCTGGCAGCGTCCGGGCGTCCATTGGTGGACTGCAGAGATCGGTGCCCTGCGAGAGGCAGCTCAAAGGTTGCACCGATCTCTTAAGCGCTGTCGGCGCCGGCATCCTCCGGAGTCGGTGGAGGAGGTAAGGCTTGGGGAGGAGTATCGAGCTGCCAAAAAGGCCCTTCAAGTGGCAATATGCCAGGCGAAGGCTCGGGCCCGGGAAGAATTACTGGAGTCGTTGGACAGGGACCCCTGGGGACGTCCGTTCCGGGCGGCGCGCAAAAAACTACGCGCCTTTGCCGCCCCGATAACGGAGTCCCTACCAGGCGGGGTCCTCGAAAGGATAATAGACGGACTCTTCCCGGACCCGGGAGCTCATACTCCTCCCGAGATGAATCCTCCCCCAGGGTTTGAACCTTCTGAGACGGCACCTCCCCCCCTCTCAGAAGAGGAGCTAGAAACGGCCCTGGATCGCCTCCGGGGCCGTAGGACGGCACCAGGGCCGGATGGGGTACCAGGCCGGGCCCTCTTCCTGGCCGCCAAACATCTCGGCGGCCAGCTTCGGGAACTTTATGATGCCTGCATCAGAACAGGCGTGTTCCCGAAGCAGTGGAAGGAGGGCCGGCTGTGCCTGATCCCCAAGGAGGGCCGCCCCCAGGATGACCCCTCTGCGTACAGGCCCATCGTCTTGCTTGACGAGGTGGCCAAGGTTTTCGAGAAGATTGTGGCCAGTCGCCTCGTCAAGCACATCACCAATGACGGGCCTGGTCTCTCGGAGGCACAATATGGGTTTAGGCCAGGGCGCTCCACGCTGGACGCCCTGGACGTGTTAAAGTGCCTCACGAGAGAGGCAGAGGGGTTAGAGGAGTCTGTCCTGGCGGTATCACTTGATATATCAAACGCCTTCAACAGCCTCCCGTTTGAGACGATTCTGGAGGCACTCCGATACCAGGGAGTGCCCCCGTACCTCATGAGGTTGTTGGAGGCATACCTCCAGGACAGGTTCGTCCTCTGGGAAGGGGGCGGCTATGGCCAGATCGCTGGGCGTAGGCGTGTGGTGTGCGGTGTTCCACAGGGATCGGTTCTGGGTCCGATCCTGTGGAACATCGGATACGACTGGCTCCTCCGAGAGCCAGTCCTTCCCGGGATGGGGGTGCTCTGTTACGCAGATGACACCCTCATAACGGCCCGGGGTGGTACCTATGACGAATCCGTTGAGTTGGCCAACGCCTGCGTGGCGTTGGTCGTCGACAGGGTGCAGCGGTTAGGCCTCCGAGTCTCTGCGGAGAAAACGGAGGCCCTAATGTTTACCGGACGTCGTAGGAGACCACCCCGGGACACACACGTCGTCGTCCAGGGTGTGGCAGTGGCGGTAGAGGCCCAAATGAAATATTTGGGCCTCGTCCTGGATGGGAAATGGAGTTTCGGGGCTCATTTCGAGCAGTTGACCCCGAGACTCCTGAGGGCCGCCGCTGCCCTGGCCAGGCTCCTGCCAAATGTGGGAGGGCCAGGTGCGGCCTGTAGGAAATTGTACGCGGGTATCCTGCGGAGTATGGCACTGTACGGTGCCCCCGTGTGGAGTCAAGCTCTTCACCGCAAGAACAGGACCTTGCTGAAGCGTTGTCAGCGCGTCCTTGCGGTGAGGGCCATTCGGGGGTACCGTACGGTGTCGTGGACGGCGGCAACACTCCTGGCTGGTGATCCGCCTTGGGTGTTGCAAGCGGAAACACTAGCCAGCGTGTTCCGCTACCGCCAGGATGCCCGCGCTAGAGGGTTGAGGCCGTGCCTGGCAGAGATTCAAAAAGTCAGGGCCGAAGCGACCGCGGCCCTGATGGTCAAATGGGAGGAGGACCTGAGGTCCCCAGAGGCTGGTGCTGAGACGGTGGAGGCGGTCCGCCCCCACCTGTCGCGTTGGGTCCAACGCAAGAAAGGGACCCTAACCTACAGGATGGTGCAGATACTTACCGGGCATGGCTGCTTCGGTAAGTATCTGCATCGTACAGCGGGGCGTGAACCGACGCCGGAGTGCCAGCACTGCGGCGCACCCGAGGATACGGCGATCCATACGCTGGTGGAGTGCGCCGCCTGGGGACCTCAGCGTCATGAAATGGAGATGGTTGTTGGGCGAGTCGACTCACTCCAAAGCATGGTCACTGCCATGCTGCGGAGTGAGGACAATTGGACAAAGGTGGCCGCCTTCTGTGAGTCTGTCCTGCTCCAGAAGGAGGTCGCAGAAAGGGAGAGGGAGGAGGCAGTGGATGCGGACCCTATCCGCCGGCGGCGCCTAGGCCAACGTAGGCGCCGGTATGCCCACCTCCTCCCACAATAGGTGTCCATCGTAGGGACCCGTGAGTCCGGGGGCACTCACGGGACTTCCCCCCCTACTGATGAAGAGGATGGTCTTCCCCGAGGCCATCCTGGGAGTAGCCATGCGTAGGGACGTCACAGTCGTGTACCTCTGGTCTATATCCTGTGACGTCCCGTAAAAGCGCGAAGGGAGAGGGGCGCAGGTTAGGTTTAGTGGGTAGTCTGGTGGACGGAATCTCGCGACTACTACGCTATCGTAGTCATGCGTTGAGATTCCGGCCAGCAGGAGTCTCACACACCCCTCGGTCAACCCCCCCCCGGGCCCGAGGCAGTGTCGCAAGAAAAGACATTCCCCCTGCGTTATCAAAAAAAAAAAAAAAAAAGGTTAGCCTCCCCCAGGGGGTGCCGCCCTGGTCTCTTCTCCGACCAGGTAGCGGTACAAGGGGATGCGTCCCCGGGGCCCCGAGCGGCCACTGTCACATTCCCCCTTCGCTCCGTGACAGTGGTGTCCCACCTCTCCGCCTCCAAATCCCAATGCCCTCCCTTCCTTACCAAACCTCCTCCCCAAATACCACTCCCCTCCGAAGACAGGTGTTGTGCCACTTCGCCGACCATCGTGGTGAAGTGGTGGGGTCTACCAGCGTCGACGCATCTTGCTCCGCTGGTAGACCAGGAGAGGGTGCACAGTTTTGCCCTGTGCGCCCCCATTGACGTGGACAGTGGCGGCGGGCCCAGTGGTGGGGCGAGAGTCTCGCCACTGGGCGTTACCGCCGAGCGTTATCCCGTGTGGTGTCGTGGATCACGTCTCGCGGCCACACGGGACCGCGGGGCTTGCCTTTATTGGCTGGCCCAAGAGGAGAAAACCTCACTAAAAAACCCCTACACTTAAGCTGCGGCGCAGGGCGATCTGTTTTGAGGCCGGGGGGGTAAACCCGGTCGCTACTGCGAACCACACCCCGTTTTCTGTTTAAAAAAGTTGTGTACTCGTGGGAACAAAATGGCAAATTTGAAATCTTTACAAAAATCTGACGCAGTGCCCGAGATGGGCGTAGCAGACGAAGGAGAGGGGCCCGCGAAGGGCCCAACCACTATCACCAACCCGAAAGGGCCCGTGAAGGGCGGAGAGAAAAGTTTTACATCGCGCTTCTTCGCGGCGATCTCCGGACCGCCGCAGGCGCCAAAGCTTTCACAAGCAGGTGGCTCCCGCACACTGCGGTCGAAGCCACCCGATGAAGATGAAGAGTTCTCGTCCGGCTCATCATTGGACGAGGACAGGACGGCCCCTCCCGACAAGGCCCCACCAAAGGCCCCGGCTCCCAAAGAGCCGGCGGGCAAGGGCAAGAGCCAGACTGCCCCCCGCAACGAGCGGTTGAGGAAGTACCTGGCTATGGACGACCTAAGCCCTATGACGTCGTCCGACGAGGAGGGAATACTCCCCCCGAGTCCCCCCCCGCCCAGGCCCCCCCTGCAGCTTCCAAAGCGCAGGAAACGAAGCGGGGCAGAGGACGCCCACCCACCACGGGGAGTATGTTGGCTTGGCTGAGGCCAAGCAAAGATATGTAGAGGCCCAGCGCGCAGCTCTCGCGCTGGAAACAGAGAAGGAGATAGTGGAGAGGGCCTCGTCAATGGCTACAACGAGGGTGACGCGATCAAGAGCGGCACCCACCCTCGGAAGCCAGCCCTCTCCGGAGGCCAGCGCGGAGCACGCGCAGGGCCTCAAACAACAAATCACCGACTCCCTAGCGGTGGTTTCAGGAGTGGCCAAGGTCTCCAAAGGCCTAAAGGGGACCTTGCAGAAGGCCCTCAAGGAGGCGGTCGCGGCGATGCAGGAAGCTTCGGAGGAGCTTCTCAGCCGTACCAGCAGTGAGGAGGTCGCCCTGCTCCGTGCCGCAAACGCGCGCATGGAGTCAGAGATTGCTGACCTCCGAAACGAGCTGAAGAAGCTCCAAACCGAGCTCATGAGGCCGCGTGAAGCCGCGCCGCCTCCAGCAGTGGAACCACCGCCGTCACAAACGGAGTCGGTGATGGCCGCGAACCTAGAGCGTATGACGCTCCTCTTCGAGTCCAGGTTCGCGGCCATGGAGGAGCGGATGCGCTCGACCCAGCTGGCCTCGTCACCAAGGCCAGCCCCTACGCCGAGCCCCGCTCCTCAAAGCAGGGTTACATCTCTGCCGAGCTCGCCCAGTATGCTGCGGCCCTCGGCAGAGGAATTCCCTCCGCTACCCTCTCAGAGGGTAAGCGTGGAGACGGTGGCGACGACTTCCATCCCGTCGCCACCCGCCCGTCCGGCGCCCACTCCCCAATCGGCTGCGGCTGAAACGGGCTGGACGACGGTCACTAAGAAGAAGGCCAAAAAAAGTGCCGCCCAACCGTCGTCCGGTTCCCTGCCGGCCGCAACCGCCGCCGATGCGCCGAACACCCGCGCAAGGCGGCGACGTGGGAGAGGCCGTGGGGGGAAAGGAAAGGGGGAGATGGCGCAGGCCCCGGCCTCGCAGCCCCCCCTCCTCCACCACCCCCACCATCTAAAAAGAAGGCAAAAGCCAGGGGCAGGAAGGCTCCGCGTCTGCGTCCGCCGAACACCTCCGCCGTCGTCCTGACACTGCAGTCAGGCGCGGAGGAGAGAGGCGTGACCTACCTTAGCGTCCTGTCCCAGGCCAAGGCCAAAATCCGGCTGGCTGACCTCGGCATTGAGGGTGGGCTCCGGCTGAAGCGAGCGCGCACTGGGGCGCGGATGCTGGTGGTGCCTGGCGCCTCCAGCGCCCCCCAAGCTGACGCCCTTGCCGTGAGCCTTCGCACAGTTCTCAATGCCGAGGATGTGCGTGTGTCCAGGCCTGAGAAGACAGTCGGTCTTCGCGTCTCGGGCCTGGACGACACCACAGAAGGAGAAGACGTGGCCGCTGCCATCGCGCGGACCACCGGATGCTCTGTCGCCAACATCAAGACGAGCAAAGTCCGCCCCGGTCCAGACGGGGCGGGCTCGACAGTGGTGGTCTGCCCGGTGGCAGCTGCCAAAACGCTGTTGAAAGAAGGGACAAAGCTCCTGGTGGGTTGGGCCTCAGCCACAGTGAAGGCTCTCCCCCATCGCGCACAGAGGTGCTTCCGCTGCCATGAGCTCGGGCATGTGGCGGCGGGATGCACCTCCGAGGTGGACCGCAGCGATTTCTGCTATCGCTGCGGTAAAGCAGGACATCGCGTAACCGGCCCCTGCACCGCGAAACCGCACTGCTCTGTGTGCGAGGACGCGGGCAGGCCAGCCGGTCACCAGCTGGGTGGGGGATCCTGCGGATCTCGGAAACCCACCAAGAGCAAGAAGGCCAGCCGGAAAGAGGCGTCGGACAAGGCCGCGGCCGCGGCGGCAACAACATCAGCCGCCGCGGGGAGCGGCGAGACGTAACGCCCGTGGCATAACACCAGCCACGGGCGAGCGGCAGCGGGCGTCGAGGTCTGGGGGATCCAAATAGACCTCCGCCCGCACTAATGCCGCGAGAGGGCGCGAGAGGCAGCCGCGCGACCCTCTCAGGGCCGGGGAAACACCATTCCCCGGCCCGCACACAGGAGAAGCCGCCTCTGATTATGAGGCGGCAAGCCGCTGCCGGGGTCGCGGGTTAAGCTCGCGCACATACCGTGACCCCGGCGCTAGGCGGAAGGAAGGCTCCCATGGGGTTTTAGTGGGTATACCGGCAGCCGGTCGTATTGAACCGGCGTCGGGGAGCCCCACACACCGGCCGCGCTATGATCCCCCGCGCGGCTGACGGTGCGGCAACGCATTTCCCCATGTAAAAAAAAAAAAAAAAAAAAAAAAAAAAAAAAAAAAAGGTTAGGTTAGGTTATAGACCCCCAGGGGGTGCCGCCCTGGACTCCCCCCCCCCGTCCAGGTAGCGGTACAAGGGGATGCGTCCCCGGGGCCCCGAGCGGCCACTGTCACATTCCCCTTTCACCCCGTGACAGTGGTGTCCCACCTCTCCGCCTCCAAATCCCAATGCCTTCCTCTCCTTCCCAAACCTCCTCCCCAAATACCACTCCTTTCCGAAGATAGGTGTGCCACCTCGCCGACCATCGTGGCGAAGTGGTGGGATCTACCAGCGTCGACGCAGCCTGCTCCGCTGGTAGATAAGGAGAGGGCGCGCAGTTCTGCCCTGCGTGCCCCCATCGACGTGGACAGTGGCGGCGGGCCCAGTGGTGGGTCGAGAGTCTCGCCACTGGGCACTACCGCCGAGCGTTATCCCGTGTGGTGTCGTGGATCACGTCTCGCGGCCACACGGGACCGCGGGGCTTGCCTTCAGTGGCTGGCCCAAGAGGAGAAAACCTCACTAAAAAACCCCTACACTTAAGCTGCGGCGCAGGGCGAGCTGTTTTGAGGCCGGGGGGGTAAACCCGGTCGCTACTGCGTACCACCCCCGTTTTTTGATGATAGACAGTTTTTACTCGTGGGAACAACAATGGATGCACTTAAAAATAAAAACAAAACCGACGCAGTGCCCGAGAAGGGCGTAGTTGACGTAGGAGAGGGGCCCGCGAAGGGCCCAACCACCACCACCAACCCGAAAGGGCCCGTGAAGGGCGGAGAAAAAAGCTTTTCCTCGCGCTTCTTTGCGGCGATATCCGTGCCGAAAGAAGCGCCGAAGCAAAAACCTACCGGCTCCGGTACCAAACCGTCGCAGCCGGTAGTAGAAGACCTGTCCTCGCCCGACCTATCCAGGGACGAGGACGCAATCGACCCCCCTGTCCAGGCCCCAACAAAGGCCCCGGCTGCGAAAGCACCGGAGGGGAAGGGCAAGAGCCCGGCTGCCCCGCGCGTCACGCGGAGCTGCTCCGTGCAGTTGCAGCGTCTCGAAGAGGACACATCCCTGCCCGGTTCATCTGGGAAAGGAACAGCCCCCCCTGTCCAGGCCCAACCAAAGGCCCCGGCTCCTAAAGAGCCGGAGGGGAAGGGCATGAGCCAGCCTGCCTCCCGCAACACGCGATTGAGGCAGTACCTGGCCCTTGACGACCTCTCACCAATGACGTCGTCAGACGAAGAGGGGATCTTACCCCCACCTCCCAAACCTCCCTCTGTGCAGGCCCCACCAAAGGCCCCGGCCCCCAAAGGACCGGCAGGGAAGAGGAGCAAGTCAGCAGCCAGGAGAGACAGGATGCGCCTGAGGCTGCCAGATATGGTGTTCGACGATTCGTCACCACTCGCGTCGAGCACCGATGAAGACGACGAAAGACCGCCTTCACAACCCCCTGCCAAGGCCCCGGCAGCTTCAGCGCCGGACACCCAGCGGGGCAGAGGCCGTCCTCCCACAACGGGGGAGTATGTGGGCCTAGCCGCTGCCAAGCAGGCGCTTGTGCAGGCCCAGCGCGCCGAGCTTGAGCTCGCGACGGAGAAGGAGATTGTGGAGCAGGCCTCATCTATGGCCACCGCAAGGCGGACGAGGTCCAGGACCATTCCCGCCCTTGCGAGCCAGGCTGCTCCAGAGGCCCGTGCAGCTCACGCACAGGGCCTGCAGCAGCAGATCGCCGACTCCTTGGCGGTCGTGGCCGGGGTGGCAAAAGTCTCCAAGGGCCTGAAAGGAACTCTCCAGAAGGCCCTGAAGGAGGCTGTGTCGGCCATCCAGGAGGCCTCGGAGGAGCTCCTGACTCGTACTTCCAGCGAGGAGGTCGCCCTGCTCCGTGCGGCAAACAGCCGCATGGAGACAGAGATCGCTGACCTCCGTAACGAGCTCAGGAGCCTCCAGGCGGAAGTTGTGCGGCCGCGGCCAGATGCCGCTCCGGCAACCCCGCCGAATGTGGAGTCGGCGATGGCCGCGAATCTCGACCGTATGACTCTCCTCATGGAGAGTCGGTTCGCGGCCATGGAGGAGCGGCTGCGCTCAGTGACCACCCCGAGCCCCGCTCCCTCAGTTAGACCCATTTCCCAGCTGAATTCGCCCGTTGTAATGCGGCTATCGGCTGCGGAATACCCCCCGTTGCCCTCTCAGAGGGCAAGCTTGGAGAAGGCGGTGGTGACGTCCACTCCACCACCGCCTGCCTGTCCGGCGCCCCCCCCTCCTGCCGCTCCCGCGGCTGAAGGCTGGACGACGGTCAGCAGAAAGAAGGCCAAGAAAAGTGCCGCCCAACCGTCGTCCGGTCCCGTGCCGGCCGCGACCGTCGCCGACGCGCCGAACACACGCGCGAGGCGGGGACGTGGGAGAGGTCGTAGGGGGAAAGAAAAGGGGGAGATGGCGCAGGCCCCGGCCTCGCAGCCCCCCCCTCCTCCACCACCCCCACCATCCAAACAGAAGTCGAAAGCCAGGGGCAGGAAGGTTCCGCGTCTGCGTCCGCCGAACTCCTCCGCCGTCGTACTGACTCTGCAGTCAGGTGCGGAGGAGAGAGGCGTGACGTACCTGAACGTCCTGTCCCAGGCTAAAGCCAAAATCCGGCTGGCTGACCTCGGCATTGAGGGTGGGCTCCGGCTGAAGCGTGCGCGCACTGGGGCGCGGATGCTGGTGGTGCCTGGCGCCTCCAGCGCCCCCCAGGCTGACGCCCTTGCCGAGAGCCTACGCACCGTGCTCAATGCCGAGGATGTGCGTGTGTCCAGGCCTGAGAAGACAGTCGGTCTTCGCGTCTCGGGCCTGGACGACACCACTGAAGGTGAGGACGTGGCCGCTGCCATCGCGCGGACCACCGGATGCTCTGTCAACAGCATCAAGACGAGCAAAGTCCGCCCCGGTCCAGACGGGGCGGGCACGACGGTGGTGGTCTGCCCGGTGGCGGCCGCCAAAATGTTGATGAAAGAAGGGACGAAGCTCCTGGTGGGCTGGGCCTCAGCAACAGTGAAGGCCCTTCCCCATCGCGCACAGAGGTGCTTCCGCTGCCATGAGCTCGGCCATGTGGCGGCGGGATGCACCTCCGAGGTGGACCGCAGCGATTTCTGTTATCGCTGCGGTGAAGCAGGACATCACGTGACCGGCCCCTGCACCGCGAAACCGCACTGCTCTGTGTGCGAGGCCGCGGGCAGGCCAGCCGGTCACGTGCTGGGTGGGGGATCCTGCGGATCCCGGAAGCCCACCAGGAGTAAAAAGGCCAGCCGGAAAGAGGCGCCGGACAAGGCCGCAGCCGCGGCGGCAACAACATCAGCCGCCGCGGGGAGCGGCGAGACGTAACGCCCGTGGCATAACACCAGCCACGGGCGAGCGGCAGCGGGTGTTGAGGTCTGGGGGATCCACATAGACCTCCGCCCGCACTAATGCCGCGAGAGGGCGCGAGAGGCAGCCGCGCGACCCTCTTAGGGCCGGGGAAACACCATTCCCCGGCCCGCACACAGGAGAAGCCGCCTCTGGTTATGAGGCGGCAAGCCGCTGCCGGGGTTCGCGGGTCAAAGCTCACGCTATATACCGTGTCCCCGGCGCTAGGCGGAAGGAAGGCTCCCATGGGGTTTTAGTGGGTATACCGGCAGCCGGTCGTATTGAACCGGCGTCGGGGAGCCCCACACACCGGCCGCGCTATGATCCCCCGCGCGGCTGACGGTGCGGCAACGCATTTCCCCATGTAAAAAAAAAAAAAAAAAAAAAAAAAAAAAAAAAAGGTTAGGTTATAGACCTCCGCCCGCACTAATGCCGCGAGAGGCGCGAGAGGTAGCCGCGCGTCCCTCTCAGGGCCGGGGACCACCATCTCCCCGGCCCGCACACAGGAGAGGCCGCCTCTGTTTACGAGGCGGCCGGCCGCTGCCGGGGTTGCGGGTTAAGCTCACGCATGTACCGCGACCCCGGCGCTAGGCGGAAGGAAGGCTCCCATGGGGTTTTAGTGGGTATACCGGCAGCCGGTCGTATTGAACCGGCGTCGGGGAGCCCCACACACCGGCCGCGCATGATCCCCCGCGCGGCTGACGGTGCGGCAACGCATTTCCCCATGTAAAAAAAAAAAAAAAAAAAAAAAAAAAAAAAAAAAAGGTTAGGTTAGGTTCCCCCCAGGGGGTGCCGCCCTGGTCTCTTCTCCGACCAGGTAGCGGTACAAGGGGATGCGTCCCCGGGGCCCCGAGCGGCCACTGTCACATTCCCCCCTTCGCTCCGTGACAGTGGTGTCCCACCTTTCCGCCTCCAAATCCCAATGCCTGCCCTTCCTTACCAAACCTCCTCCCCAAACGCCCCTCCTTTCCGATGCGACCGCCAGCGTCGAGGTGTTCTCCGCTGGCTGTCAAGGACGGCGGTGGTGATGTCCACCCCACCACCGCCCTCCTGACAGGCGACCTATCCTCCCCGACCCCGTCTGCCAACGCTGCTGTGTGCGCGAGGCGACGGGAAAAGGGGAGGAAGGAGAGGGGGGAGGGGTGTTGGCGCAGGAGCAATCCTTCGCAGCCTCCCCCTCCCCCCATCGCGAAGCCCCCCCCCGCCGCTGACGCTGCTTAGAGCGCGAGGCGGCGGAGGGGGAGAAAGGAGAGGGAGGGGTGATGGCGCAGGAGAAATCCTTCGCGGCCTCCCCCTCCCTCCTATCGCGAGGCCCCCCCGCCGCTGACGCTGCTGATTGCGCGAGGCGGTGGGGGGGGCGGGGTGGAAGAAGAGGGGGGAGGGGTGTTGGCGCAGGAGCAATCCTTCGCAGCCTCCCCCTCCCCCCATCGCGAAGCCCCCCCCCGCCGCTGACGCTGCTACGAGCGCGAGGCGGCGGAGGGGGAGAAAGGAGAGGGAGGGGTGATGGCGCAGGAGTATTCCTTGCAGCCTCCCCCTCCCGGCGGCAGCGGGCGTCGAGGTCTGGGGGATCAACATAGACCTCCGCCCGCACTAATGCCGCGAGAGGGCGCGAGAGGTAGCCGCGCGTCCCTCTCAGGGCCGGGGACCACCATCTCCCCCGGCCCGCACACAGGAGAGGCCGCCTCTGTTTACGAGGCGGCCGGCCGCTGCCGGGGTTGCGGGTTAAGCTCACGCATGTACCGCGACCCCGGCGCTAGGCGGAAGGAAGGCTCCCATGGGGTTTTAGTGGGTATACCGGCAGCCGGTCGTATTGAACCGGCGTCGGGGAGCCCCACACACCGGCCGCGCATGATCCCCCGCGCGGCTGACGGTGCGGCAACGCATTTCCCCATGTAAAAAAAAAAAAAAAAAAAAAAAAAAAAAAGGTTAGGTTAGGTTTCCCTCAGGGCCCCCCAGGGGGTGCCACCCTGGACTCCCCCCCCCCGTCCAGGTAGCGGCACAAGGGGATGCGTCCCCGGGGCCCCGAGCGGCCACTGTCACATTCCCCCCTTCACTCCGTGACAGTGGTGTCCCACCTATCCACTCTCCTAATCCTTGTAATCCTTCCCTTCCTTCCAAACCTCCTCCCCAAACACCCATCCCATCCGATGCGACTGTCAGTGTTGAGCTCCGCTCCGCTGACCGTCGAGGAGAGGGCAGCGCGGTTCTGCCCCGCGCGCCCGTACGTCGAGGACAGTGGCGGCGGGCCCAGTGGTGGGGCGAGAGTCTCGCCACTGGGCACTACCGCCGAGCGTTTCCCCGTGTGGTGTCTGTGGTCACGTCTCGCGGCCACACGGGACCGCGGGGCTTGCCTTGACCGGCCGGCCCAAGAGGAGAAAAGCTCAATAAAAAACCCCTACTACTTAAGCTGCGGCGCAGGGCGAGCTGTTTTGAGGCCGGGGGGGTAAACCCGGTCGCTACTGCGTACCACACCCAGTTTTCATGTAGAAAGTAAAGACTCGTGGGAACAAAAATGGATTTGAATTTAAAAACAAACACATCTTCCGACGCAGTGCCCGAGAAGGGCGTAGTAGATGCAGGTGACGTGCCCGCGAAGGGCAACATCAACAAGAAAGGGCCCGTGAAGGGCGGAGACAAAGCCTTCCAGTCGAGGTTCTTCGCGGCTATCTCATCTCAGCCGGAGGCCTCGAGCAGCCAAGAGGTTGAACCCCGCATTACGCGGAGCAGACGGCGTGCCGATTCGGAGGCAGAATCGGCGGCCTCGTCCCGAAATCCACCTGTGGACGAGGCGGGGGGCTTCACCAATCCCACCCCCAACAAAGGAGACAAGGCCAGGGAGATCGCGCGCAATGAGGCGCTGCGACGCTACCTGGCATTACACGACTTGGACGAGATGATAGAGTCGTCGTCATTCTCGTCCTCGTCGGATGACGAAGAGAGACCGGCCCCCAAACTCCCCGCCAAGGCTCAGGCCGCTGCCAAAGCGCCGGACACTAGGCGGGGCAGAGGCCGTCCCCCAACAACAGGGGAATATGTGGGTCTGGCCAATGCTAAGAAGGCGCTTGTGGAGGCCCAACGCGCGGAGCTAGAGCTCCAGGTGGAAAAGGAGATCGTGGAGCAGGCCTCGGCAATGGCTTCCGCGAGGGTGACCAGACTCCAGACTGGTCCACCCCCTGCGAGCCAGGCCGCTCCCCAAGCTCGAGTCGCTCACGCGGAGGGCCTCCAGCGGCAAATCGCTGACTCGCTGGCGGTTGTCACCAACGTGGCGAAGGTGTCGAAGGGTCTGAAAGGGACCCTTCAAAAGGCCCTAAAGGATGCGGTTGCGGCCATCCAGGAGGCCTCAGAAGAGCTCCTCAGTCGGACGTCTTCCGAGGAGGTCGCCCTGCTCCGTGCGGCGAATAGCCGCATGGAGGCGGAGATTGCAGACCTCCGGAAAGAATTGAGGAGCCTTCAGACGGAGCTCGTCCGGTCGCATGCCGCACCTGCGCCGCCGCCGGCCGAATCACCGTCCGCCATCGAAAAGACAATGGCAGCGAGCCTGAATACACTGACTCTCACAATGGAGAGCAGGTTCGCGGCCATGGAGGAGCAGATGCGCTTGGCAAGGCTGACCCCCCCACTGGGCCAGCCCCTAGGTCGAGCCCTGCTCCTCGAGCAGACGCACACCCCCGCCGAGCCCCTCGCTCATCTTTGGGCGCTCGGCTGAGGAGTTCCCCCCTCTCCCATCTCGTAGGGAATCATTGGAGACCGCGGTGACGTCGGCTTCTGCGCCACCACCACCCACCTGTCCGACGCCCCTCCCTCTCCCGGCCGTGTCCGAGGAGGGCTGGATGACGGTCGGTAAGAGGAAGGCCAAAAGAAGGGCCAACCAAGCGCCGCCCGGCACTCAGCCGGCTGCCGCCGACGCGCCGACCACCCGCGCGAGGCGGCGAGGAGGAAAAGGACGCGGGGGGAAGAGCAGGGCGGATGTGGCGCAGGCTCCGGCCTCGCAGCCCCCCCCTCCTCCACCCTCAGCGTCCAATAAAAAGGAGAAGAAACCCAAAAAGAAGAGGTCTCCGCGCTTGCGTCCCCCAAAGTCCGCCGCCGTCGTCCTGACGCTTCAGCCAGGCGCGGTGGAGCGAGGGGTGACCTACGCGGACCTCTTCTCAAAGGCGAAGTGCAGAATTAAGCTGGCTGACCTCGGGATAGAGGGCGGCCTCCGGCTAAAAAGGGCGCGCACGGGGGCGCGGATGCTGGTGCTTCCAGGCGCCGATAGCGCTCCCCTAGCTGACGCCCTCGCTGAGCAGTTGAGGCAAAACCTCTATCCCGAAGACGTGCGCATCTCCAGGCCCGAGAAGACTGTGTGTCTTCGTGTCTCGGGCCTGGATGACCACGCAAATGAAGAAGATGTGGCCGCCGCCATCGCGCGGACCACCGGATGCCTCGTGGGAGGCATCAAGGCGTCTAAGATTCGCCCTGGCCCAGACGGGTTGGGGCAGACGGTGGTGGCCTGCCCGGTGGCGGCCGCCAAAAAGCTTCTAGCTGAAGGGACGAAACTCCTGGTGGGCTGGTCCTCGGCCATAGTCAAGGCCTTGCCCCACAGGACGCAGAGGTGCTACCGCTGCCACGAGGCCGGTCACGTGGCGGCGGTGTGCACCTCCGAGGTGGACCGCAGCGGCTTCTGTTACCGCTGCGGAGAAGCCGGACACCTGGCGACCGGCCCTTGCACCGCGAAGCCGCACTGCCACTTGTGCGCTGCCGCGGGCAAGCCAGCCGGTCACCAGTTGGGCTCGAGGCCCTGTGGGGCCAAACCCACCAGGAGAAAAGGTCAGGCCAGCCGGATGGCACCGGATAAAGCCGCGGCCGCGGCGGCAACAACATCAGCCGCCGCGGGGAGCGGCGAGACGTAACGCCCGTGGTCGAACACCAGCCACGGGCAAGCGGCAGCGGGCGTCGAGGTCTGGGGGATCCAAATAGACCTCCGCCCGCACTAATGCCGCGAGAGGGCGCGAGAGGCAGCCGCGCGTCCCTCTCAGGGCCGGGGAAACGTCATTCCCCGGCCCGCATACAGGAGAGGCCGCCTCTGCTAACGAGGCGGCCAGCCGCTGCCGGGGTCGCGGGTTAAGCTCGCGCACATACCGTGACCCCGGCGCTAGGCGGAAAGAAGGCTCCCATGGGGTTTTAGTGGGTATACCGGCAGCCGGTCGTATTGAACCGGCGTCGGGGAGCCCCACACACCGGCCGCGCATGATCCCCCGCGCGGCTGACGGTGCGGCAACGCATTTCCCCATGTAAAAAAAAAAAAAAAAAAAAAAAAAAAAAAAAAAAAAAAAAAAAAAAAAAATGGGTCTTAATAGTTTTGATGATTGGATCCCAAACAGGTGGTACCGCGCTATTAATTACCGCACTTAAAACCGTTAAAACGTAGTTTTATTATAGTAAAGGTAGTAAATGTAAATGAAAGTGTAAAGTTAAGAAGAGGATTGAAACAAAGCATTGAGTCGTTTTTTAATAGATGGAACAGAGTCGACCTTTGTACGTACGGTTATCACTTATCATTCTGTATAGGGGAGAATGTTGATCTACATTTGTTCTTACTTGTGGTAAATTAAGAGTTTTGCGATTAATTAAATGACTCCCGTTCCGGGGGACATTGTTATTCGAAACCCGCAATAACTTAACTGACAACTCAATATATCTATGAATTGAAACATCTATTTTACACAAACCTCTTATTGGCCAAACACTGGCTAATTCACCCATGAATCCTGCTTTCACATTTGGAGTTTCGTCACAACCCACAGTCAACTCACAACGCATATGATTGTAAAGATCCTCGACACTTTTGTACATGGTGTCGGAGGGTTGAGTATCTTGAATATAGTATCCCGTTCCAGCGATTATATGAACACCTGTTTGTTCAGACAAACTTTTATAGAATGCCACATCCCTTCCTAAGCCATGAGTCGTGTTTTCCACTATAGTACCTATAAAAAGAAAGAGTTATTGTAAGTTCATTATGTTTCCGAAACGATCTTTCTGTTATTTACTATGGTCTGAGTGTCTGGGATCGGCCCCAGAGTGGTCTGTTATGGATTACCTATAACAGAAGCATAACTTGCTTGGGTTCTGGATATACAATGTGTGCGTTTTCTATGCCGATTATCATTATATTGTTACGAGTTGCAGGACTCGAATTAAGATGCTGTTGGATTTACTATAGAATTTATTAGAACTATACAAACACGTACAACATAGGTACAAATATAACTGAACACAATCAGTCAAAACGTAATGTACGATTCAATAACACGCGCAAAGTCCGTCACTAAATAGATTATCGAATGGTACACAAGTCTTGTCTCGCGGCTGGTGATCGCTCGACTGCCTCACCCCTCCTTTGGGGCATTTCTTTATACTGTACAAATACAACATGTTTGTAGACTGAATTTCTAAGAATCGCACCTGGCTATGACTATAAAGATTACAATACACAATTGGGCTATAATTCCAATTACAACTTTTAAACACTATATATGAAACGGAATGGAAAAAAAATGTTAATAAAATGAAAACACTGGGCCAAAGTATGTTAAACTTTTAGGGGACCAAATGGCAACTATTCCGCATCGAACTAAAAAAGAATCACGTAAGTCGGGTCATAAATCGCAGAGAAATCGGTGTACATACATAAAAAATATCATCCCAGCCCAGTGGAGAACCTCTTTCTTCCTTTTGGAAGTCGGTTAAAAATAGAAGAAATCGCTAACCTCCATTAAGAGAAGAAAATTCACGAAGGTCCTGCACGACAGCGTTTCTGGCAGGTTGGTCATTAAGCAACAAATTATTATGGCAGCTGTATGGATACTGTCTGATGTATCCTAATTTATCCATCCCCCATTGACTGAACTTGTTAGCGATGGGCGCGGGTGGTTTTCTGTAGAAATGGGAGAACTCCATTCCAAGGTGTTCGTGAGTGAGAGTTATTCCAAGCTTCTCAGGAACCTCATCTCCTAACACTGTAATTTAATTAGTTAAGGTGTGGTTTCATCTGCGTAAAAGATTTAGGCCGTTTGACGCACATATGGCGATGGGTTTGATGCGTTCTTGTTTTTTGCATGAATTCAGCAGACATGAGTTCTCTTAAGGGAGACTGGAAACTGGCCATTGATACCGGAACACAATGTTGGTACGGCGGCATACTCTAGACTAGGGGTGGTAGCAATCCAGACGGGCAAATACCTTTCCACCTGGCTGAGGGCTGTTTTGTAGCCTCTTACGACAGACCGCCCATAAGAGGCGCAGGAAATTGTATTCTTTTTTTTTTTTTTTTTTTTTATTGCAGGAGTTTAGCAGACAGGCAGACGGCCCACTTGATGGACAGCGGTTACCATCGCCTATGGACATTTGCAACACCAAAGGTGCTACGAATGCGCTGCTGCTCTCTTTAGGGGAGCCTGGAACCTGGTCACTAATGCCGGAACACAACACAAAGTTGTTATGGCGACATACTCTAGACCAGGGGTGGCAGCCATCCAGTCGGGCAAATGCCCTACCACCTGGCTGAGGGCTGTTTTGTAGCCTCTTACGACAGACCGCCCATAAGAGGCGCAGGAAATTGTATTCTTTCGCCGTTCCTGCACGGATCGAAGATCAAATGCGTTACTTAAGATACGACATTGTTAAATAATGACAGATAACGCATGTTTATACACTAATGTGGCTAAGCGTTAATGGCGCTATTTTTTAACGCTTTAAATAACACGCAAGCATTAAAATGGACTTAGAATATATTTAAAATTTAAATATATCCTAAGTCTGTTACTGTACTACTGACGAAGCACGAGTATATGTACACTCTAAAGATCTATCGATGGAAGAGTTATAATCAAACTCAAGTAAAACAATCGTGTTTAAAATATTAGTTTGTACAAATAAACTGGTAAACAAGTGCCTTTTGGACCAACTTTTTTCAGCAGTCTCCGAAAATTATAAATGAAGTGTCATTCGATTCGGAATGGCATCTAGATGATTTTTGAATTAACTATTGAATAACTAAATGAAAAATTGTTTTAAAAAACTTTTTCAAGCAGATTATTAATCATTCATCTATTCAGTTAGTGTCTAAATTTTTTCAATTTTTTATTTTCATGTTTAGTATGTTTAAATAATATTTATTCATTAAAGGGCCGATGTGGGTGTGGCTTGCGTAAGCCAGAGTAGCCGTTTTCGGCCGTATTTTCATCCCTCTGGGAAAATTATAAATATTGATTTTACAGTTTCGGGAGTCGAGACTTTTTTTAGGAAATTTCCTCCTCTATTCGAACCTTTTTCAAATTTGAAAAATCTTTATTAATTTTTGAGATATTTGCAAAAAACTAAACCCCCTCTTTTTTTTAGTTAATTGTTAATAACTTACAATTTTTGCAAGCGGAACTTCATTTTTTTCAAAAATCATCTAGATGCCATTCCGAATCGGATGACACCTCATTTATAATTTTCGGAGACTGCTGAAAAAAGTTGGTCGAAAGGCACTTGTTTACCAGTCTAAAAAGAGATTGTAGCTTAGCGACACACCTGCGGAACATAGCCGAATTACCCACTGAACCTACGCCCCATTACCGCATTTTTACAGAACGCCACGAGATCTAGAACAGTGTTACTGCACCGTGACGCCCCTGTGCACTAGCTTGATACACCTGGGGACCAGAGTGGACCGCTTCATCAAACGGGAGGAAAGTCCGCTGTTACCCTCGTATATAGCGGCCCCCTGTGACGGAATCATGGGATGGCATTTTGTACATGGCGGCATTTTCGACCGGCAGTCTGACGGCGGCGGAAGAAGGCCGCTTCATTACCATTTTCCTCTCTCCTGGCGACCTCCTTTTGAATCATAACTGATTCACAGAAGAAGGAAACCGCCTGCCATTGACTATAGCTTTGGAGCATAGCCTCGACCATGCTCCGCAGCGAATCAACCGGCCCAACAATGGCCTGGAGTTGAGGTCCCCAGGCGGCGTACTCCACGAGCGTGAGAAACGCCGTCTATGTGTGCGCCGCACTCTTGGCATAAGAAGGTAAAATTTGATGTATGACGTACGACAGTGATTTGACGCAGATACTTGCCGAAGCAACTATGTCCGTCAAGTATCGGCGTTATAGGTATATCAGGGTCCCATGAGTCCGCGAGACCCAACAAGATAAATCGGGACGGGGACTCCAAGTTCCTCTGCCATGTCTCTATCATGACTTTGGTCGGCCGGCTCCTGATCATCTTGGCAAGCTTGGCATCTAGGTCTGGCACAGCACCAGTCTTCTCGCCCGCGCCTCCTGGTGGGAGCAGAACACTGTCACAAGCACCTCGGCCTGGAGATCTCGGGCGGATCACTGGCCATCTGTGTCGCCGGCATCCACGACGCAGTACACACACACAGCCGGATGGACCTCACCGCTAGGGCCTGAGTCCTCATCAGCATTGTCCGGTTGTAACGTTTAAGTGCATGATTGCATACGAGGGCTCCGTACAGTGCCATACTCCAAAGGATGCCGGAGTATAAGCCTGGTCCTCCCACATAGGAGAGGAGCCTGCCATGGCGGTTACGGACCCGATTAATTTGGGGATACGCCGGTCAAAGTGGGCTCTGAACCTCCGCTTGCTATCCAAAATAAGCCCTATATATTTCATCCGGTCTTTGACCAATATTGGTACGCCTTGGACAACGGTTTTTTTTAGCAAACCCATTTGTAATATATTTTATAATAATAATAATAATAATCGGCAGACAAACACACACACTGCATATCCCCAAATTAAGCAAGTTACGCTTGTGTAATGGGTAATATACAACGGACCACTCTGGGGCCGATCCCAGACACCCAGACCATGGTAAATAACGGGGAAAATACGTTTCCGTAATTTACTATACCGGGAATCGAACTCGCAACCTCTGGGTTGCAGTGAGGTAGGCCGTCAAAGGCTTACCCCGCTCAACCACAGAGGCCGATTATTATTATTATTATATATTTTATAATATACTAAATATATTATAAAATAAGTTTTATTCTATTATCAGCTCGGTGAAAGTCGATTGAGGTTCAGATACAACAGACTACTAGATTCGGTTACATGATCAAATATACAAAAAAAATCTAGCAAGTGCGTGTCATACCACGTAAACTGAAGATTTTCGTAGAAGCAAGGATCAACCGTTTTTCTTGTCGTTTGCCCTAAAAATGTAGTATATAGAGTTAGACAATCCTCAAAAAGGAATTTATATTAGATTTTAATCAACTGCTATGGATATGATATATGGAGTAAATTTAGGTTATTTAAATTTAATGTACGTTAAACAACGTAAAAAATAATTAATTAAAAACGCTATATCTAGTTCCGAAAGCGTAAAAGTGGCAGCCCTAATGAACCGAGCGCCGGGGAAGTCCCATAAACGAGAAAGCGAGCGAAGACACACCTCGTCCTCCGACGACCTCATCCCTCTAACACCTAAAATCGCGTTCTGCGCATCAGAAAGTGCGATGTTCCGAGTCGCCATTAAGCTTGCACCGAACTATATCAAAGATTATACACTATATAGGCAATAGGTATTTAATGTGCGTCAACGTCCGATTAGGTACCCACTTACTAATTATTTAGATGGTAGAAAAAATCGACTCACCAGTTTGCACTCTTGGGTTCATTTTACAGGATTTTATTAATTATGATTAATATATCTGTAAAATTAAAATAAATTGTTAAACTTTATCATTATTTTGTTGACATCAATGGTACCTGTTTCCTTATCTAATATATAAAATTCTCGTGTCACAGTTTTCGTTGCCATACTCCTCCGAAACGGCTTGACCGATTTTGATGAAATTTTTTGTGCTTATCCGGTATCTATGAGAATCGGCCAACATCTATTTTTCTTCCCCCTAAATGTTAGGGGTAGTCCATCCCTAAATTATTTTTTTTTAGACAAAATTTTTAATTTCTATTTTTTTATGATACAACAGACAAAAATACCTACAACCCTAAACCCCTATTTTAACCGGGCAGGACGACGTCTGCCGGGACAGCTATTTTTATTTACAATATTTTTATTTTATGACATATTTCATATTATTATTTGGTTATTGTCATCGTTGTTTTGCCATTTTCTTATTTTATGTCTATAGTCACCTAGTTTTGCAATATTTAGTAGAATAAGGCAAATTTAATATTTGCACGCCCTATCCTATGAGTAATGGCAAGTTGAACCAACCATAATTGAATATCAGTTCACACACACACCATTATATGTACATGACCAACATACACATTACACGGTGATCTAAAATTTTAACACTGGCAATTGGCGTGAGGAACCTCTGATTGACTCATATTACAGGTATATATAACGTGACCATACGTCCCGATTTGGGCGGGACAGTCCCGCTCGCAGGCAGTCTGTCCCGCTGTCCCCAGCGAGGCCGGCATAGTCCCGCTTTTGCAAACAGACCAAATGATAAATTTATTCTTCCCGCTCGAAATGCGCCCGGCACAGCGATGCGGATGCTGAGAGAGCGCGCCAACCGCTACGCGGTGCCGCGTTAATGCATGTGAGCAGGATAGATAGATAAATTCCTCTCGCCTGCCTAAAATTAAATAATAATGCCTAAACGTAAGTGTACGTTGTTGCACTAATTTTTAGCTGCTTAACAAACTTGAAACAATAGTTTTCAAAATGAGCATAATAATTTTTTCAACGCTAGGTGAGGCGTTTCAAGTTTCGTGAACAGCATAATAAAAATTGGTGAAATTTAAGCCTGCATTTTTCTCCGTTTACTATTTTGTGTTTAGTGCGTTGATTATTTTGTGTTCTATCTTATATAATAACATTCTTATAAAACACTAAAAACTTTTTGGAACGAAGTTCCTCATCGCGCGTTGCGAAAGGGGACTAGACGGGAAAAAATTAAGACCAAAAGTTGTAACGACACTTTTTGCTTTTTTTAGTTTATATTACATTATATTTGTTAATAATAAAAAAAAATTATAATCTAAAAAAAAATATTATTACAATTCCTTCACTAATTAATCGAAAGATACTTCGTTCCATCCGGGTGTCCCTTGACACCTCTCAAGTTTCTCGGCTATTTTTATTATATAATGCCGCAGATGTCCCGCTTTGACAAAAAAAATAAATGGTCACGTTAGGTATATACCTAGTTTGAGAGTCAGAGTCAACTAATATTGTATAGTGTTTTTAGCCTCCAAAATGTGTTTTATTCAACATTAATTTCATTTTTGTACTTTGTTTTTCTTAAGGCTTAATAAAGATATTTTGTATTTGTAGTTTATCAATATACAATGTCATAAGCAAATAAACTTTGTTTAGTATACTTTTATCCAAATTTTATCAGTGTGAACTGTTTACAGCTAACTTTATCTCGAATCAACTAAAAGTTAACTCTGTTTATCAAATCATATATACACAGTGTAATAGGTATGTAGTTTATTTTACTTTGTATTTAATAGTAAAAAGAATAATGGAAACAAATACATACTTTAATTAATACTTACAGATGCTCACACAAAGCCAGTCGCATACTCTATGGAATTGGATTAAGAGAGTAATATATTCCTTGAATTGGATACTACATAAAAGTATGATACTACGTAAAACTACGTATCACGCAGTCTAATCAGTAATACACCCATAGATATTTGTGATGGGACAGTGTTCTCACTATTCTGATGAACAATACTTTAATTAGGCTAAACTTTAGTATTACGGTCACTGAATTTTATGTAGCAACCAGTCTTAAGGGAGAGGGAGGATTAATACTCATTGCTCCTGCAACCCCTGTGTCCAGGAAACGTGTAGATCTTGAGATATTTTTTTGTGTACATAAATTTAGTTATTTTTCCCTAATATTGTACTATGGGTCCGAAAATGAGAAATCATGAATAAACCCCTTAGTCAATGTAAAAATCATTTAAAACAGTCCAAAAACACAGCATAAAGCCCACGAGCTGAATGAACAACGCGAGCGTGCCCCGGCAGTGACCAGCGAGTATCACAACCGACTTGTAATCATCGTTGAAACTGTTATAAACGAATGAATAATGCCCAATCTGTTCTGGCACTAATTGCTGGCTACTCCAGCTTTGGTCTAAAGTCTAACCTAACCTAACTAACTGTTTAAGTCACTGCTTCTGCTGTCCACCTACATCCGAAGACGCCCCAGTTCGTAATCGCTCATTTTAAAATGAAAGTCCAGTGAGCAACCCAAATTCTAAAGTTAGCAATCCAATCAAAGTCCAAAAGAAAATCCGTAGTCAACGTAAAAATAATCAAAATAACTATTTATATTTATAGAATTTATATTTATATGAATTACTATTAAAAACAGTAGCATACTAATTCAAAGTCCCAACATTGTATTCAAAAAAGGGACTTTCGTATTTAAAAATCGATAGGGGAGAGCAGGTAGGATTCGTACACAGGGAGCATTCGTACAGTGGAGATATCTCCGCCATTTTGCAACACGGCCATTGGCTTCGATGATGTAAGTCGATACATGAATTCGCTCTGCGTAAGTATTTTTCGTTGTCATCTTTTAATTCGCTTGGCTGGTATAAGTAATGCTCAAATTATAAAAGTGATTTATTATAGTTTATGCCTTAAAATATAGCTTTAATATTTAAATAGATATTTAAGCTCAACTATAACGGTTATGTTTATTTCAAATTAATTTGTTGAATTATCTGGATGGGGTACCTTCGTGCAGTTATATGTGGGGTAGATTCGTACTGTACGAATCCTCCTCTAGTATAATAGGTACCAGTAGATATTGTACCTATGGGCAATTTGTTCTAATTTCACGATACATACAACTCGACTTTATGTTTTAAGTCTCTGCAAAAAAATTATTTAGTTGTTAGCACTTTGCTTTATGCGGATGATGCCGTGCTTTTAGCCTAATCGCCATCAGAACTGCAAACACTAGTCACAATGATGAAAGATGACTGTCATGCGAGAGGCTTATATTTGAATGCGAAGAAAACAACGGTTATGGTGTTTGAAAGAGAAGAAACCAGAACGAATGCAAGGATATGGTCGATGATGTTATGCTGGAACAAGTGAATGAGTTTGTATATCTTGGATGTGCTTTTAGCAGGGATGGAAGGTACAGCGCTGACATAGAAAGAAGAGTAAATTTGAGGAATAGTATGAATGGAGCTTTAGGTAAACTTCTAGGCGCTAAGAAACTCAGCCAGAAAGCCCAGCTTGCCATACACAACGCAGTGCTGGTACCATGCATGCAAGAGCTATGAATGTCAAAGAAGCAAATGAGGTGTTTAGGAATAAGCCTAAATGGCGCTCTGGTGTTCGTGCCTACCCCGCAAAGAACCTGGCGTGAAGTTATGTATTTGTGTATGTTAAGTCATGTGATAAAATTTATAATGTTGATTTTTAGTTCTTTTATTAATGGAAAAGTATTATGTTACATGAATATTTTCAGGACTTATTTTTAAGTATTAAAGTACTTAAAACAATATTTTTGATCATTACTAGATGAAGATCTTTAGTTTCATAATTATTAGAGAAGAAAAAAATACATTTGTGTTCTTTTCGTTACATAGGTACTCTGAATACAATAATTACTAGTTTACTATATGACGGCTGATGCTGTTTCAACTTTGACCTTATTAAAGGACTTTACTACATTGAATAAATGGCATTTTCTTTGATTGTACGGAGGTTCCCCACTGTGTACGAATGTGCCCCACGCTGCTAAATGCATGAAGCTACCCCATGCATGGGGTGCTTTCGTGCGTTTTCCATTTTTTAGGAAAACGGTTGTAACTTCTCCGTGTTGCTTTATATGAAAACTGCACTTCCATAATATTAAAGCCAGATAAATGGGTAATATACCGCTATTAAAATAATTTTGAAATAGCTAATAGTTTCTTTTTTATAAGGCTCAGAACAAAAAACGTACGAATCCTACCTGCTCTCCCCTATTATTGACAACATCAATACTCTTTATTGTACACCACCTTAAAACAGTAACACATTAACATATCTTAAAATTAGAAGATAGTAGTACAATGGGTGGCCTTATTGCTTAAAGCAATCTTTTTCAGGCAACCTTTGGATGGACAAGGATCTTTATCTCAATAAATACATAGATACATATATTATATACATATAATAGACATATTGATTTTATTCTATTTTTGGTGATTTGGCTTCAACGCTACTGGCGCTGATTCGACTAATGTCACAGTAACAGAGAATGCCAGGTGTGGGTTATTGGTCAATAGCAGTTCAAAAAAAAAACTTCAATTGACAAGTGAAAAAACGAACCACAACGGACAACAATTTTAAAGGGCAGGTTCAGGCAACTTCCAATTAAAATTTTGTTGCGATTCGTTTTTTCACTTGTGCGTGGAAGTTTCACTTCTACTATGTGTCCACACATTTTGATTTTTATACTAATATTTATTATATATTTACTATATATATATATCAATTTTACCTGCACGCTGATAGTTGAATGCATTTTTTATTTAAACACATTTTATTTAATCAAACAAAAAAAAACAGATTCAATTCGGAACCAAAGAAGACATCCATATTCTACTTTAAAATTATGCCGCCTATCACCACGTCCACTCTGAAATTATGCTGTCCCTCGACGCGGCCGTAACGCTTTTTCGTGACAGAAAAACTTCTAATAGTCCAGTCATTTAAGCTTAAATTAGGTAAGAATCTCGGAATTCGAGATACCCAGCTGTAAGTCTGCAAATACTTGTATATTGACACCTGGATAGGTTAGGAAAAAGACGATAAAATATAATATAATAGTTAATAAAAATTGACTAATATTTATAATCATTGATTTATCGATAGTTCATCAACTATGGCGCGTTTTTGACTGGAGGCACCGGTTGACCTGAAGTGATGCTGTGACCGCGCGTTCTCCGCCCTCTATCTCGAAAACGGTTCACCGTATAAAAACAATTTTAAACATAATTTGTATTCTACAATATTGATAATAAATACAAATAGCAAAAAACCAATAGAAAATGAGATATTTACAAAAAAAAGCGCCAAAAAAACGATTTTTGTGACCTTTGACCTTGAAACTTAATAGTTGCTTACACCCTACCATATATGTAACTTTTGAGACAACCTTTAGGGTGTCAATATACAAGTATTTGCAGACTTACAGCTGGGTATCTCGAATTCCGAGGTGAACTTATTATAATGACTGGACTATAATATTATAGACGGTTTATATAGATGTTTCACTTCAAAAATTTGGTCGATTCTCTTCTGTGAATCTAGGGACATATTGATTCATTGACGGAGTGAAATAACTTTTTCGTATTAAATTTTATTATACGAGTAACCCTGAATAACCAAAGACATTTTATTATTCTATGATTCTATGTGTAGGTACTGAGTAGTACTACCGTACTGAGTATTATTCAAAAGAATGGGGGAATACCGCAACACACAACAACACACAACAAACATAAATTACATTTAGATTAAAAAATGCGGTCAACATTTTGGCGTGAGTTTGTAGAATACTTACTTAAAAATATATATTCTTTAACCAATAGTAGCCGATGGTTAGTGCGCGGTAAAATCAAATTTCTATTGCCATAGCAATAACACCGACAGAAATAAAATATTATTGACATTTATTTTAAGCGAATCTAGTTTAAGGCAGCTTCATAATTATCCAAAATTACTAGATCAAGTCCACAGCAATGCCTATACTAGTGCAAGATTTCATTTGGACACAAACACCAAAAACTGTAAATATAAAAATTTCGTTAAATTCAGCCAATCATGAAAAAGTGGATATATTCACAACTGACTCTTATGTAAAAGTGCATTTTAAGCCATATCTCTTTGAAGCATTCCTTCTATATGATGTGGACAGCAAAAAGAGTCACTGTCTTATTAAAGATAATATAATTGTATTAGATTTGAATAAGAAAGAAAATATCCATTGGGAAAGTCTTGAGAAGTTTTTAGACAAAGAAGAAAAAATGCAAGTAAGACAAGACATTCTAGTGAAAAGCCAGGAGGAAGCAAAACAGTACTCGGAGGATAGAAGAATTAGAAAAACTCAGTTGGACAGATTTACTGTACAACAAGCGATGGAGATCGACACAAAACAGCACGCTTTGATGGATGAAAGGAGGAATGATGAAAGGTCAAAGGCTATGCAAGCTTTGGAAGAGTGGAAATCAAATACTTGTGAAATAGAATCGTTTATTCCTGGCAACAAAGATTCTAATATTGAAATTGTAGAACTTGAAAATGATACATTAAATGAAAAAGAAGCTAAAGATATAGAAGCAACAATATTCAAGAATAAGAAGTGTAATACATCTGCTAAGGAAGCCGTTAGTCCACGTAATCACCTGCAAACACCAAAGAAAACGCCTAAGTCTTTGAATAATATGCCTTCAAAGAAACCTGTTAAATCAGAATACGTAGACAAGAAGAAAGAAGAGGTGGCTAAGCGAGTACTTCCTAGATTGAGAGAAACTTGTCAATTAGAAGTGAAGCACACTCCTAGAACTTTCCCTACACCTAGCAGAGAGTCTACAGCTGAAGAAGAACGAGTGTGGCTTAAAAATGTGACCATGGCTCGCAGGGCTACTGGTAACGATGTTAAACCAGTTTCATTCTTAGTTACTTACTTTTGAAAAAAAATGCAGGCAGCTGCGCATATTTTTCGTTTATGCCCTTCTTTTCTTCTTCAGCCAAGAAAAGAAGAACGCGTTGTTGCTCTAATAATGATTTAACCCCTTAATATCTACATGAAGAAAAACAGTAAAAAACACTGAGAAGTTTCCAAATTCTCTATTACTGTTTAAATGACGACAGATGTCACCCATATCTCGCTTTTTGACCTCTTCTTATTTTAGTTATCCGTGCAGGAACGGAGAAAGAATATAATTTCCACCGTTGGGGCGGCCTGTCGTAAGCGAAGACAAAACAACCCACAGACAGGTGGTAGAGCATTTGCTCGACTGACTGGCTACCACCCCTGGTCTAGAGTATGCCACCATAACAACCTTGAGTTGTGTTCGGGAATTAGTGACCAGGTTCCATTCTCCCTTAAGAGCAGCAGTGCATTCGTAACACCTTTGGATTTGCAAATGTCTATAGGCGATGGTAACCGCTTTTCATCAAGTGGGCCGTCTGCCTATCTGCTGAACTCGTGCAATAAAAAAAACAAGACATGAAACTTTTTCAACTTTTGACTGAGTGGTATAAAAATTTATTCGTCTTTATCATAAAGCGATTGAAAGTCGTAAAATAAGTCTCTTTGCCCAATTTCTGTAACTGTGTTTTTAGGATTTGTGTCTGAAGACCTAAGACCAGAAGAGCAAGATCCACAGTGGTGTAAGGAGAAAGGCGATGAATTCTTCCGTGGCGGCAACTATTTGGGCGCGATCAGTGCGTATACGCATGGTATCACGCTCTCAGACAAGTTGCCTAGCCTGTTTGCAAATCGCTCAGCCGCTCACTTCGCTTTGGGAAATTTTAACAAATGTGTAAGTAAGCCTAAAGTGATGCGGGCGTGACAGAATCGCGGTGTCAGCTCAGTAAATATCCCGCGACTCTGTCTCAGTTGTTTGATGGAATTTCATGGTATATTTTTAATGTATATAAATATCTAGTAAATCCGACAATAGTCGTGGTATATATACAGGTGAATTTTTCAAGTGGGCTTTCATGACCAAAACAAACTATACGAAATAGCAAAAACTCGCGAGGCCGATTTTGACGAAAACTAAAATATCATCAGATTTTTGAAAAATCAATTACCCTCGTCAGGAAGTAAACGGCTGATTAAAAAAAATAAACACATTCTGTATTATTATTCTAAATAATAATGTAGCTAGTCAGGATTAATTTCTGTGAAGGATATCATATGGTAAAGCAGGGGAAAAGTTTTTTGAAGTGTTATATTTTGATACATTAATAAAATTATGAAACTGGTTATATTTTTAATAGTCATTTAACGCATAGTATTCGAAACCCACGTTATTTTACCCCGATCAGTCAATGGGTAAATTGGTTGCGTATAAATAAGGTGTGGACAAATGACCGCACCTCACGTAGTCTCCAGCTACTTTTGTTCATCTGATGAAATCAAAATCAAACATTCTTATGAAGTGAAACTCTCGTATGTACTGATTCGTAATTTTATCGTTTAAATTTGTGTAATAAAGATTTGTCGTGAGTAAATTCGGTCAATTTGTATTAATGTGCGAGCTAGATACCGAACACCGTTTACGTACTCTGAAATTATATTTTTTGAGTCTACCTAATGAACACCAAATAATCTAACATGGTATTCAGATATTGGATCATTAACTTATTTAAGTCTTTTCTTCAGATGAACGATTGTTCGGCAGCTTTGGACCTGTTTAAGCCGCCATGTGAGAGCAACAGGCGTAATCGAGCAAAGTGCATTGCCAGACGGGCAGCAGCACTCGCCCGCGTTGGGTATTTATCCAAAGCCATCGACGAAATGAAGGCAGCTATGAAATTACTTCCCGAGGACGAGAATATAAAGAACGATTTATATAATATGGAGAGGACCTGGGAACAGAATCCCGATTCTGACTAAAGCGGACATTTTCGGGCCTATTTTGTAAGTCAGAGAAATGTATTCAGAGTCAGAATCTATAAAAATAACACGCCCACCCTGTGTAACGGGTCCCTAAAGTTTCTGGACTTTCTGAAGGAGCTGGGCTGAATGGATCAGTTCTTTAACTAGCCTCGCACGCAAAGTATGCTATGTCTACGTTGTTGGGTTGCAGAAACCGCGAAGAATAGGTCCCTAAACCAGTGTAATGCGATTTTAATTTATTGTCCATATTATATTTCATTCTCTTAAATATAAGAGGCCTTATCACTTTAATTCATTTTAACGACCTCTCAATTGAATCTATTTTGAAATCGTATTCATGTTCCTTAAAAATCGGAGAGCACCTATTTTTTGAGGAAGAGGTACTTTCCAAACAGATACACTACGGGATAAAAGGAAGTTTTCGCGACATGCTACCTCAGTTATTAACGCGAGCGAAGATTTACTTACTCCTATTACAGATGCACGATGATGAAGAATATGTTAGACACTTAAAATAATGAATTTTTACAACACTTTCCAAAATAGCTTGAGTTATTTAATACTTCAGTAAATATAGACAGAATAGAAAGAAAAATGTTAAGTATCTTAAATATGTTAATGAAAACTATAATTGAATAAATAAATTCATCTAATAACCAAAAAATATTCTTGCTGATTAATATTAAAAGTTTCCTTCAAATGCCAACCATTATAACAAAACTACATTCAGTAAATACTAAAATAATTGTACTGTATTCAAACAAAACATTATATTATAATAAAAATATTTTTTTATTCTTCTACAACAATCTTGGGCAAGCCAAGATTCTTCAGTAATGCATGTGGTGATGGATCTCGGCCGCGGAATCTACGAAAAACTTCACTAGGATGGCAACTTCCACCCACTGCTAAAAATGTGTCCTTATAACGTTTGCCAACTGTCAAAATATCTTGATCTCCTTGTTTCGTTTCCTCAAATGCACTGTAAATGTCTGCTGCAATCATTCTAGACCACAACCGGCAATAATAAGCAGCTCCCCATTCCTCAGATATAATCTTAGTAAAAGAAAGTGGATGTGAGTCATACTTATCCAGGGGGAGTACATGGTACTTTGGCCAGAGCTCCTTTACCAAATCCCTCCAAAATGTTTTCTTTGAATGCAATTCTAAATCTAATTTCGAAAGATACAACTCTTTGCATAGATTATAACCAGCCATATGACCTCTAATGTTTTGAAGATTTTTCACTATATCCTCAGACAAAGGTTCATCAGTATTAAAATGTCCACTAATTGCCCTAATTGTATTAGGATCATACAACCAATGAGTCATAACTTGTCCACAAACTTCTGCTGCATCCCACTCTACATTAGAAAGTCCAGCCACTTCTGAATAATTTGCTTTGGTAAGTAAATGCCTCAATGAGTGACCAAATCTTTGGAATAACATTGTCACCTCATTGAAGGATAACAGGGATGGCTTCTCATCAATAGGTGCTTGGAAATTAAATATCAATGCGGACAGTGGATTTGTTTCAGTTACTGAACACCTATTCCTGATTGCAATGTGCCATCCAGCATCATCATAAACCCTGATTTTCTGATTTTGTCGCGCATAAGGATCTAAGTAGAACCCAGCTATGGGAATATTACTGCTCTCATCATATATATCATAAAATTTAACATCTTTGTGCCATGTGTGAACATCAGCTCTCTCCACAATCTGTATTTTGAATAATGTACTGCATAAATTGAACAAACTGTTAATGACTTTGTGTAATGGGAAATATTCTCTTATTATATCTTCATCAAAACTGTATAATGACCACTTCTGTTTTCTTTGCCAATATGGAATATCCCACTGCTCTAGTTCCCCATCAAATCCTCTTTCTTTGGCATACCTTTGCAGCAATTCAACTTCAACCTCCTGCATTGATCTTGCACTTTCGAGTAAACCATCCAATACAATGTTGACATTTTCTACAGATCCAGCCATCTTTGTCTCCATACTCATATCAACATAAGTTTCATAGCCTAATATTTCAGCTTGTTCCTTACGTAAACTTCTTATAGTGTCCAAATTTGTACCAGTTTCCAGTTCTTTGTTGACATAATTAGAACACCTTTGGACATAAGCTTGCCAGGCGTTCCATCTTAACTGTCTGTCAGGGCAATATTGCATAAATGGCTCGTATATGTGTGGCTGAAGACTGATTTTCCAGGGTCCTTTAGTTATGTCATTACTAATAGCCATAGACTTGACTAGAGTCTCAGGACAATCTCTCAATAATCTTCCATCATCAATATTGCTGCTAAATACCTTAGTTGCCATATTGACCTTATCCCTAAATATCTGCCTCTCTTTCTGTAATGATGTTAGAACATTGTTCAGCCTTTCTCTTCTAATACCCTTTACATCTAAACCATTCAATTTACCTTCAAGAATGTATTTATCTAAAAGCCTTTGTTCTTCATCTGTAAGTTTCTTTAGTCGATTTTTCTCATTGACTGCTGCTTGAAATATTGGTATGCTGTTGAATTTTGATGACCTAGCTTTGTGAGCTCTTTCATGAATTTGAATATATGATTTTGTTGGCATTAAAGAACTATTACTAAGGTACAAAGTCTTTGCCATACCCCATGTCAGTTCGAGCTGTGAATCTAGTTTTTCCAGTGGCTGAAAAATTTCAATGAAGGCATTTTTGCAATCCTGTGATATATGTTCAATCTGGCTCACACCATTTTCATATTCTATGCTTTGTTTGCTTATGGTGGCAATGCATTTTTCTATCGTAATATCATTGAATTCTGGCAATCCATTGTCTGAGAGTAGAGTATTTTCTGCATCCTCGCCTATTTCAGGAATCCTGCAATATAAAAAAATATATTAATGCCATGGCAATTTTATCCCATCCTAAAGGCTGGCAACATGTTACCTACACCCTTGGTGTTGCAAACATCTTTAAGTGATGAAGACCACTTTCCATAAGCTGGGCTGTTTACCTGTTACATGCTACTCAACAACAAAAAACTTAGTAATTAATATCAATCAATTAATAAACCTCTGGATACATTTTCTTCAAATAGATATCTACTTAAAGATTTTATGGCAATAGCATAAGTGTTTGCCCATCCACTTGGGACATAGAGAATTGACACAACTTGCAGCACTGAATGTCAACAACCACTCATCTGTGCTGGAACGGAGAAAGTATACAATTTCCTGTGGCCTTTATAAGAGGCGACAACCCACAGCCAGGTGGTAGGAAATTTGCCTGTCTGGAAGGGGACCACTCCTGGTCTATAGTATGCTGCCATAACAAGTTTGTGTTGTGTTCTGGCATTAGTGACCAGGTTCCAGTCTCCCTAAAGAGAGCAGCAGAGCATTTGTAGCGCCCTTGGTGTTGTAAATGTGCATAGGCGATGGTACACTCTTGCCATCAAGTGGGCCGTCTGCCTATCTGCTGAACTCCTGCAATAAAAAAAAAACCACAAACATATATAATTAAGGAGCTGCATGGCAGATTTTATAATGACTTAGCAGGATCCAATGCAGAACTATCAGTGTTGGTGACCTAGGTATGATTTTGTAACCAATGATTTTGTCTTTGCAATTATGTTTATGACAAAAAATAACGAGATGAATTTTTGAAATTGAAATTTCATGTCACTCCGTCTCAAAACAAGTTTTTATATTATTTAAACCTTATCTTAAGCTAGATTCATTTGATTGATGTTGTTCCAGAATGATGGTCTTCATATTGAGTTAGGAGTAACTTACTCAATGTAATTAAGACAGTACATAAGTATTCTAAATCTGGCAAGCATAACATTGTTACAGGTTATTATAATAATAAAAAAATAAATACTAATAATCTTTAATTACTTACAAAACAACATATCCAGCGTTACGTTTATTTTGGTACAATTGCCTTGTCACATGTCGGCTTACTATTTTCGTTCGCAAAAATGACAAAGCCATAATATTCACTATATAGATTCACCTTATAATAATATAAAACCTTAGTATTGCAAATTTTTACTAAATATGAAAGCCGCACGAACCGAACCGCACACCTGATGACTTTTTGACAGTTCTTTTTCATAGACACGATTGAAAAACTGCCGAAATTAATGAAAACGGCAACTTCGGGCACATTATCATTTTGTTTCCAATTTATGGTTTACGTACAGAAATCAGGAATAAAGGTGTGTGCCCATCATAAGTCAAGGCTAATGGGCGCGTTATCTCAGAACGCCTAAAATGTTCCGTCTGTAGTTCCACAAGGCGACCGCGGTCGTTATGGTCGTGGTGAAAACATCACTAATGACGTAATCATTTTCGATCACAGCGACCTATGTCAAGAGGTGGTTCGAAGTGGGCGTTAACCACAGAGCATTAATTCTCTCTATAAAATCAGCCAATGACATTTGTGTATTTCGTCGTTTATGACATCGTCGCCCCATAATCCATTCCACTAAAGTTGACTAAAGCTATGATTGTAAAGTCTGCAAGCAAATGGAACGATAAAAATCGCGGTCGTAAGCGTGGTCTTTGTGAGCCCCATCTGAAATGTAGCCAACATATCTGGGTAAGAAAAGTGCTTAGAAACTTGAAATGTGAACATCATAGTCCTAGGAAAGCATCCCATACTGTGTGACTCATTTTTTTTACTTTTTTAGTATAATTTTATTAATGCGGCATTTGCCGCGTTAACTTCATAGATGCGTGCATATCTATAGAACTGAATAACTAGTGTGTGGGCACCTTAAATAATTTAAGCTCGCCATCGCCATTACCGTCAAGTGTCAGAAACACGCATCTCACATCTGTTCTGTCACTCAACAAATTCAATCAGTTGGTTGTCATATAGCTTCTGGTTGGTAGTTTTCTTGAAAAAATTTCTCCTATTTTAATCGTAAACGTGAAATAAATAGTTTCTGAAAGTAGGCCATGGCGAAGGTCACCAAGTGCAAAAATAAACAGAAAGCCCATATGTAATTTATTTTACAATTTGCGAATAACAATAATGGAAAGCGTCGACGTAGAAGAATGCCAAGTTGACCCCTCGGCGGTCACAAGAAAGAAAAGTTTATGGGCTAAGATTAACAATAGGACAACGTACAGCTATTTATTTAACGTGGTAGTATCAATATTATTATTGACGTGTTTGGTTTTAGTGTTATATTTCTTTAAAGAATATTTGAAGAATATATTATATTGGGTGGACGCACAGGACCCTTGGATAATATTTTTGTTGTTTATGGGACTGTTTTTGATAGTGAGCTTCCCGGTGACGATAGGGTATTTAGTGCTGATAATAACTAGTGGATATTTGTTTGGGATCGTGAAGGGCTTGGGGACAGTTTTGGTGAGCGCCAATTTTGGTGTTGCGGTTGCCCATTTCACGCTTAAAGCGTTGCGGTCGTATTTGCCGCTAGACCGGCTACTTAAAAACGACACGGCGAGAGCTTTACTTAAGGTGATTGCTGGGCCGCAAGCCTTTAAGATCGTTTTCTTCGCTAGATTGACGCCAATACCCTTTGGGTTGCAGAACACCATATTTGCAGTGAGTATTATACTTTGGTTTTTTGTTTCTGAGATATTTACTTATTAAAGATTATACCTACTTATAATTAAGTAGGTATAATCAATCAAATAGGAATCAGAATTCACAAAATACTAATTGGAAGGATATCAATAAAATTTTATTGAGTCTGTAAACTTTGAAATTATTATGTGATAAACTAAATCCATCTTCTTAGTTATTTTAATTTATCCCACAAAAACAATGTTATTTATTGGCATAAAAAGTATCTAAAGTTGCACCTCAGGATATAAGCTAGCTCTATGTTGAGTTTCATTTCAATCTATGCTCTAACAGATAGACAAAAATTCTAAAAATTGCATGAATTAGCTCCACCAATTTCTTTACATTTTTAAAGACATTGCACAAACTCCATTTATGGCCTTATAACTTATAATAAAATCGTTAAGAAACATATAGCCATCTCTTAAGTAAGAGAATCAGTATCAGACCCTAATCAATGAATATCTTTTTTTTTTCATTTATAAACTTTTAATACCTGTTGTTTACCTAAGAGGAGCATAGAGAAACAAAATTATGGGTAAGATTTTCATTAATCAGTTGCTGAACAATATCTTTCAATTGAAGAAACGATTATAAGTAATGCCTTTTCAGATTTATTGTAGTATATATTGTTGTTGTTTAGTACTTAGATATCTGTAATTAAGTGTAGAACTTGGATAGAAAAAATAGTATCAACAAAAATAGAGTTTTATTATGTTTTAGCTGTTTTTTTTTTGTAGGACATCTACTGTCTGTATTTTTTTTCTATCAAAAAATAGGTGACTGAAATTGTTTTTCTATCTGTCTTGAGTGTTCCCTTATCGTTTTTTAACTGTAAATGTGTGTGTTGTATTTTTTTTTAAGACATGTAATTTTTTTGATACACATCATCAAGAGATCAACATAAAAAAACAATATTTATGGTGGAATTTTCTGAATACTCTGAATCTGAAATCTGAATTTTTAGTATTGAAGAGTGTCCAAATTTAAATTTTGAAGTTTACATCTAAAAACTAGATAGACACTTAGAGCTATAAACTTCACTATTTTTAAGTTACTGTCCCTCCGTTTCTTCAAGTTACAGCCTCTTAAAAATCACCCAAAAATTTGGATATTTTTAGCTCCCTTTTGTGTGAAGTTCTTATTGTAGGCTGTGTTAAAACTTATACCATCTCCAGATACAACAGATTCTCAAAATATGCTCTGTGTGTAATAATGTATGGGGAATGTAATTTGAAATTGTATTTCTGATCACTAATTTATCACTATTTCTTCAAATAAAGTATCTACTTTATTTGACTCTGCAGAGGGCTATGACATATTATGTGACATTAGTTTATATGAGAAAGACTTTATTGTGTATCAGTTTTTTTTTGTTGCATGAGTTCATCAAACAATGTTGCTAAATTAGAGAATCCATAATGCTAATGTAAAGATATATAAAAGTTCCTTACTAAAGATATATATAGATATATAGAGTAAACAACTTTTTAACACAAATTAAGATACAATGTGTCCTAAAAAAGCATAGAAAATTAATGAAAAACATTGTAAATTGTTATATGTATACAGGAATTAAAAATAACTAAAATATGATCATAGCCAAAATCAAAGAAGAATAAGATACAGTAATATATATAGTAATTTTATATACATCAATATATAATTATATATAACTTATTAACTATGCTGGCTCAGCAACCCAAAATGTGTCTTGCCCTCTGAAACAAGAACATGCCACCTGTTCCATGTGACCGAGTCAATAGAGGCGGTGAGATTTTATTTCTCCTAGTATGTTAGGCTCAGCCACAAGGCTAAACCTCGTCGCTGAATTATATATTATGATAATTTATAAATATATAGTAAGCATCTGTCCGGCGGCTAGTACTGTGTGTTTGAGTGCGAGAGCAGGACTGCCTACCGCTGCCAAATGCTTGAGAGGAAGTCAAACCAGATAGACTGGTGCTGTAACTTATTACGTAGCAAAATGTTTAGCCAATAAGAAGTTATCACTTCAAGGCTCTCCCTTCTGGGTCTCTTTATACTCATTTTACTTTTTTCTTATAAATCAAGGCTGAAATCAAAGCACTACAACCACTATTTTTTCTGAGTTTATATTGATACATTTACCTCATGGCGGCAGTGAAAGAAAATTTCATATTGCAACCTCAGGTCAAGATAACATGTGTGTAACCCATCAAACTTGGATAAGTGTGGTGGGGGGTACAATATACCTTTGGATCTCCTAAAAGTGAGTTGAGAAGCGGAACTCAATCCACTAGATCAATAGAGCCTATAGACATCATAGTGTTAATTAAACAGAACCTAATTTACTGAAGTGTTTACTCTACACATACATAAAGTATATTTGCAGTAATTTGAAGGCGCGACATTTTGCCCATATTTACCCGGAGGTTGTCGATAAGCCTTATCTGTTAATACAATAAAACTATAAAATACGCTTCAATGAACGGTTGTAAAGCCGTTTGATAAATTGTAAAAATTGTTTCTTTGATTTCTGATGACTGAAGGCGACAACCGTTGACTCGTCATGTTAGTCAGAAACTTACCTGTAGTGTGAACCTTGTTCTATGAAAGTTATGCCTACCTTGAAACATCCACAAAGCTAGGCCTACCTTGAAACATCCACAAAGCTAGGCATTTCATTAACAGGGGCCACTTTGGAGCGGAGGTATCCGGGATGACTTCCAGGCCGTGAGCAAAAGGCCATGGGAGGGTCTGCCCGCATTTAAAGGCGTCGGACGAGGAAGCGGAGTTTTCCGCGCTTCCTATTCTATCGACACGGGGTGCTTTGCACCCCGCAGCGGCACTGGACGTGGCTGTCTCGACCGACGCCTGCCACGGTCAACGCGGAGCAGGCAATTGCCATTTCCCGCAGTCCTGGGTATAGACGAATGGAAGGAACACGGGGAATTTTAGTGGCCGAAAGTATTCCGGAAACGGTAACCTACCCGCACCTAGGTACGACCTGACCGGCGAGTCTCCTTTGTCGTGATCCACACACAGTGAAAAGTCCATAAGTAGATTTCTCCTTATCAACACCGATGCGAGTTTTAGGGAGCATCCTGCTTGCATATGGCTGTCCGGGCTAGGACACGCGTAATTGTTTTGCTTGACGCGTCCTGTTCTCGTGGGGTGCTGTGCATCACGCGTTTATAAAGGACGATCTCAAGGTTACCTTGGTTACCCTCGGCAGTAGATGGTGCTTCTGTTGCTCTCCCAGCCGGAAAATGCGGTATTGGCTATGCCGTATTTCTGCTAGTCTAGTACAATCCGGACGAATGACTGGAGAGTTTTAGTGGGTATTTTGCGTATTCCATACGCCCCATGAATCTCTACACTACATAACAGTAAGTCTGTAAAGACACTTCTCCTTCATTTTGGTCACAATAGTGCTTACAAAAAAAAAGATATCCAGTAGAATAGTAGGCCCTCAATATTCGCACGTAATCCGTGCGAATACTTTTATATGTAATAAATAATAAACGCAATGTTGTAGTAAAATATTCCGTAAAAAAAATGTATCCATAAATAAAAGAGGAGTTTGTTGTGAGTCTTGAAGTTGTATAATAAAACAGTGTCGGCAAAAATTCTTATTCGCTTTTTTCAGCTCGCTCTCATCCGCTCAGAGCGTGTACGCGCGATATGGAACTTCGGTCCAAAATAAACTTTCCCAGGTTTGCGAGTCTAACTATCAGATTATTATTCATTGCTATCAGCGATTTTATTTTATTTTATTATAGACATGAGTTTTCCGTTCTGGATAGGTATATATATATGAATAATATTGTTATACGCGGCGAAATCTGTCAGTGGGGGAATTTCATACACCTCTCTTTATTTCTGTGTTTGAACAATTACGAGGATAACAAATCAGTCAGTGAAGCTAAGACCTTTGAATTCTGTCTTCAAATTGTGATTGGCTTTAAATTCCCTTAAAAAATTTAATAGAGGTTTTAAATACAAGCTTTCGAGATTATGGCTATCATGTAGCAGCGGAGTGGCCAAGATAAGTAACACGACGGGTCTATATTGTTTAGTACAGGAGTTCCTATGGCCACCTTCCGACTCCATCATCAGATCAACTCCATGGTACCATATTATTGCATCGTCACGCGATATATATTTCAGCTCAATCGGAAACCGAGAAGTTGGTCAATAAAGAATTGAAACTTGCAAAATACCACCCTAACTTACATACATAGGTACTTCCATTGCAAGTTAAATAAAATCTTGTAAAGAAAGAGCGAGTGAGAACGCGGCTTTAGCGTTTTAAAGAAGCGTGCTCGCAATTTTTGATGATTTATTTCTTTCTTTTAGCTAACTTAAGTTTAATACGTATTCACAGGCCTATTGGAACAGTTCCTGGGGCGCCCTGTAAAATCGTGTGAGCTAGGGGCGCAGGTTAGGTTTAGTTGGTACTTTGCCGGCCGATCAAGAGTCCCACACATCCCTCGGCGAGCCTTCCCCCCAGGCCCGAGCATGGTGTCCCAAGAAAAGAAATTCCTCCTGCGTCATAAAAAAAAAGGTTTCATGGGTATAAAATATAATATACAAAGTTTCTATTCCATGAAGTGTTGCTATAAATAGTTCAGCAGAACTGTAGGGGGTCAGCCTTGGTGGTCGTTGAATATAAAATGAAGGGAATATGTAATGTTGTGGTGATATGGCATTTACGTGACCTTATTAAATATAGGAAAGGGTTTTCATGTTTCGACGTTTCCTGCTTACTCGACCTTACCGCATAACAACTAAATGCTTTAGAGCACTTTAAAAACTTATGTATCAGGTTCATATTTAGTTTAAAAAAATGGTTGTAAGAAACGTGTGCGTCTCCGGACCCCCGATAGAAGTGACTGCTAAACTACTAGACGACTAACTTAAACTAATCTAAATTGAACTATTTAATACAGAAATTGTTTGTGAAAAGCTTAGGTTATTAATTCAACTTTATGTTTATTAATATCATAATGTAAGGAAAGGTTATTTATGAATAAAATCTTTTATGGATTATAAAATATATTGTATTCTTAGTTACAATTTTTTTTAAACATTAGAATTTTGTGTTTGTACATTTTTAGTATCATTATTTAATATAATTACGGAAATACGGTTAGAGCTGTGGGTTAGAGTGAGAGAAGAGGAGCCTGCCTACCGCTCCCGTAGGCGTGAGAGAAAGGGAAGCCGGACAGACTGGCGTCGTAATGCGTTACGTAACGAAACGGTTTACCCTCCTGTAAGTAGTTATCACTTCAAAAATTACGTCGTAAGAAGCTCCAGTCGTTGTCGATCTCACTTCGTTGGAATGCTTATCCTCATTGTCATTAGTGACGGTTTCATATCATACTCATCATCATCCGAACGTAAATCCCGGTTGCGTTCGGAGCGTTTGTTTCGACTCCCAGGGTCCGCTTTCCTTCTTTTCCTTCTCTACTTCGCGCGACGAAATATCGAGATTCACGCATGTCATGCTTTACAACGTCAACCCCTTCGACCAGAACCTGCCGGTTAAAAACATGAAATTTCTGAATAACGTAATAAGCTCAAGTGGTTGTCGATCTCACTTCGTCGGAATGCTTACCTTCTTCATTAGTGACGGTTAGATACTAAGCGTGCGACATTTTAGGCGTCATTTGCACAAATAACGAAAACAAGTCGTAAGGGCACGGTCAATCGACTTTATTTTTCGACGCCAGGCAGAAATGTCGCGACAGTGAGAGCCGATGCGCGGAATACCAGCCATTGTCCCAGATCTATGAGGCATAGATTTACTTAGGATTCAGTAGCTATTTTAGCAGAGGCCTTGTACAATCGTCCCATTTGTGTTTTTATGTCACGGACACAGAATATTCTAGAATAGTATACTATAGACTATAGATGATATGTTCGAACGGTGAGGTGGACTCTACATGCCGCTACTATCGGTAGCCAGCCGGAATTACAAAAACTTGCCAACTAGCTAATGGCAAAAATATTATTGTACCTTAAGTTTTACCAATTACAGACAAATTTAAATTCTAGTGCAGGCAAGTAATTATTTAAAGTAGTGGTCGAAATTAGACCATAATTATTAATGTCAAAGACTATACTTCTGTAATCACAGATTTCGCCAAGCCTGCACTGTTAATTTGACTTGAACAATAAAAAGAGTGTATATATATATAAGTATATATATGCGTGTGTGTCAAATGCATGGTAGTGTGTGTAATGTTTCTTTATTGGCAACGAAGTTCCTTATCGCGCGGTACGAATGGCGAAAGGGGGCTAGACGAAAAAAATTAAGACCAAAAGATGTAACGACACTTTTTGCTATAGTTGTAAGCCGTGCGGCTTGCGCGCGTTTCTCTGTCTGTCTCTCTCTCTCTCTCATTATTACTAAAACTGAGCCTACTGATTAAGTTTATATTACATTATATTTGTTAATATTAAAAAAAAATTACAATTCCTTCACTAATTAATCGAAAAGAACTTCGTTCCATCCGGGTGTCCCTTGACACCTCTCAAGGTTTTTAAAACTTGAATTGAGTAAGACTCATGCCCCCAGGGGGTGCCGCCCTGGACTCTACTCCGTCCAGGAAGCGGTACGAGGGACGCGTCCCCGGGGCCCCGAGCCGCCACTGTCACATCCCCCTTTCACTCCGTGACAGTGGTGTCCCACCTCTCCGCCTCCAAATCCCAATGCCTTCCCTTCCTTCCCAAACCTCCTCCCCAAACACCCATCCCTTCCGTTGCGACCGCCAGCGTCGAGATTTTCTCCGCTGGCCGTCGAGGACGGCGGTGGTGATGTCCACCCCACCACCGCCGGCCTGACCGGCGACCTACCCTCCCCCGCTCCGTCCGCCGACGCTGCTGTGTGCGCGAGGCGGCGGGGAAAAGGGGAGGAAGGAGAGGGGGGAGGGGTGTTGGCGCAGGAGCAATCCTTCGCAGCCTCCCCCTCCCCCTATCGCGAGGCCCCCCCGCCGCTGACGCTGCTGAGTGCGCGAGGCGGCGGGGGGGGTGGGGTGGAAGGAGAGGGGGGAGGGGTGTTGGCGCAGGAGCAATCCTTCACAGCCTCCCCCTCCCCCATCGCGAAGCCCCCCCCTCCCCCCATCGCGAAGCCCCCCCCCCCGCCGCTGACGCTGCTGAGAGCGCGAGGCGGCGGAGGGGAAGAAAGGAGAGGGAGGGGTGATGGCGCAGGAGCAATCCTTCGCAGCCTCCCCCTCCCCCCCCTATCGCGATGCCCCCCCCCCCGCCGCCGCTGACGCTGCTGAGTGCGCGAGGCGCGGGGGGAGGAGGAAGGAGAGGGAGGGGTGATGGCGCAGGAGTAATCCTCGCAGCCTCCCCCTCCCGGCGGCAGCGGGTGTCGAGGTCTGGGGGATCCACATAGACCTCCGCCCGCACTAATGCCGCGAGAGGGCGCGAGAGGCAGCCGCGCGTCCCTCTCAGGGCCGGGGAAACGTCATTCCCCGGCCCGCACACAGGAGAGGCCGCCTCTGTTTACGAGGCGGCCGGCCGCTGCCGGGGTTGCGGGTTAAGCTCACGCATGTACCGCGACCCCGGCGCTAGGCGGAAGGAAGGCTCCCATGGGGTTTTAGTGGGTATACCGGCAGCCGGTCGTATTGAACCGGCGTCGGGGAGCCCCACACACCGGCCGCGCATGATCCCCCGCGCGGCTGACGGTGCGGCAACGCATTTCCCCACGAAAAAAAAAAAAAAAAAAGAGTAAGACTCATAAAATCCGCACTGTGTATATGGTGGAACCTCCCGTGCGCGAGTCCCACTCGCACATGGCTTATTTTTTCATTTTAAAAATAAAGACAGCCAAGGTTGACGTCCTATATCTACTCAAGCAAAAGGTAAATATTATTGCGTTTAAATTAACCGAGTCTAAAACGACGTTGTTAGATAAAGCTACAAACACACCGTGTGACGCAAGCGCTCGTTTCCTGTCGATGTATATTTTTCCATATCGTAACGAATTTAAAATGCTATTGGAATTATCACGAACTTCATTAGAAGAGCACACACGTAATTCACAGCTGTTACAAATATGACTGAATAAAACAATCGTAAAGATCGTAATAACATAAAAAACGCAGTCTGTCAATACGAGATTCCCGTTCCCAATGCATACTTAATAACGTCTCGATGGCAGTTGGAACTGAACTACATCTGTCTTAACGGGCCGACCGTATATATATATATATATATATTCGCAGAACAGACATGGAACCTTCCCCCAACAACATGCACATCATTTAATTCTCGAGCTTAACCCAAAACAACATAGCTTCTAAAAATCTGCAGCGAAATTTGAACAATAACACAAAAGGATAAGCGATCGACAATGGATCGTTACGTTTCAATACTTAGTAATATTCACGCAAACAAGTGACAATGAACAATTAGATGATCATTGAAGGAATCACAATTAATTTAAATACCAGGGGTAATAAAACACGTGTTCACAAAAGAATTATCGGGTTGTCGCCTTCGTCATGACAAAATTAATCAACTGACAAACGCGATTTTGTAGATGAATACAACGTTATTGTTATTGCACACAATATATATAATAGGCAGATTGCTTGCTTAAGGCGATCTTTTCAATGTAACCTATAAAGGTAATTCTTGCTAATCTAGCGGTGTTAGTGCCACAATTTTATTTTGTTTTTTAATGACGATATTGTGTAAAACATACATTTATTGTAGATATGTTTTTTTAAGGTATAATTATTTATTATATTATTTTTAAATTAATATCCCATACACATCCTCTGATTTCGCCTTATGATTAATACCAGTAAAATTCTTTATTAAGCTTATTAATCTTCATATCCGAGATTCATTTCGCATTGTGTCACTTATCTAAATTTGCCTTGACACAGACGATACGCTTCTTTTGTTAGCCATACAGACATTTTGTGTATTTAACATGTGACAAACTAATGTTGACTTAAACTAAAAAACAGATGTATAGATTACGAGTATAGGTATGTTTTACGCGTACGAATGTTACTGTAATGGAAGACCTAAAAATCTTGTCACAGACGTGTGTTTTTTAACGAATGTATATGATGAGAAATGCATATGTAAGGAGGTGTGGCTCTTCGGAAGTTGCACGAAAAGTTAAAAGGGAGATTAATGGCTAGTTCCTGTATGTTACTATTCATTCACTTGCCTTACAATCGTTAAATTTTGACATTACTTGTGTGGAGCTTATATCAAATTTTAACCGGATAGTAAGGCCAAAAACGGTTGGTAGGATATAGGAAACGGCCATAAGATAACAAGGGAATCCTTGTTCCCAAAGTACTTCAAAATATCTCTCCAATGAAAGAAATGCTGAAATAAAAAACAATTACCAAAGTGTAAAACCTTACAGTGGCGTGGACTTCATACAACTCGATTCCCGGTTTACTAATATTTTCGAAAAACTACAAAAGCCATACATTTGTTTTCAAACTACTCAACGAGGCTAGGAAAGTGAGCAGCGCGAAGTTTGATTGCATTTTAACTAAAATTTTACAAAAATATCGACACAATGGAAGAACGTAGTTTTTATTTCAAATTTTGACATAATAACATGAAACATCAACCGACGGTCAGGACGAGATCCCAGTATCACGCAGACTAAAGTAGGTATTGGTTATGCCGTTCTCGCAAATTAACCCCATTTTTTTTTTTTTTTTTACATGGGGAAATGCGTTGCCGCACCGTCAGCCGCGCGGGGGATCATGCGCGGCCGGTGTGTGGGGCTCCCCGACGCCGGTTCAATACGACCGGCTGCCGGTATACCCACTAAAACCCCATGGGAGCCTTCCTTCCGCCTAGCGCCGGGGTCGCGGTACATGCGTGAGCTTAACCCGCAACCCGGCAGCGGCCGGCCGCCTCGTAAACAGAGGCGGCCTCTCCTGTGTGCGGGCCGGGGGAGATGGTGGTCCCCGGCCCTGAGAGGGACGCGCGGCTACCTCTCGCGCCCTCTCGCGGCATTAGTGCGGGCGGAGGTCTATGTTGATCCCCCAGACCTCGACGCCCGCTGCCGCCGGGAGGGGGAGGCTGCAAGGAATACTCCTGCGCCATCACCCCTCCCTCTCCTTCCTCCTCCCCCGCCGCCTCGCGCACTCAGCAGCGGCGGGGGGGTGTCTTCGCGATGGGGGGGGAGGGGGAGGCTGCGGAGGATTTCTCCTGCGCCATCACCCCTCCCTCTCCTTTCTCCCCCTCCGCCGCCTCGCGCTCGTAGCAGCGTCAGCGGCGGGGGGGGGCTTCGCGGCGGGGGGAGGGGGAGGCTGCGAAGGATTTCTCCTGCGCCAACACCCCTCCCCCCTCTTCTTCCCCCCCCCCCCCCCCACCGCCTCGCGCAATCGGCAGCGTCAGCGGCGGGGGGGGGGCCTCGCGATAGGAGGGAGGGGGAGGCCGCGAAGGATTTCTCCTGCGCCATCACCCCTCCCTCTCCTTTCTCCCCCTCCGCCGCCTCGCGCTCTAAGCAGCGTCAGCGGCGGGGGGGGCTTCGCGATGGGGGGAGGGGAGGCTGCGAAGGATTGCTCCTGCGCCAACACCCCTCCCCCCTCTCCTTCCTCCCCTTTTCCCGTCGCCTCGCGCACACAGCAGCGTTGGCAGACGGGGTCGGGAGGATAGGTCGCCTGTCAGGAGGGCGGTGGTGGGGTGGACATCACCACCGCCGTCCTTGACCATCGGAAAGGAGGGGCGTTTGGGGAGGAGGTTTGGTAAGGAAGGGCAGGCATTGGGATTTGGAGGCGGAAAGGTGGGACACCACTGTCACGGAGCGAAGGGGGGAATGTGACAGTGGCCGCTCGGGGCCCCGGGGACGCATCCCCTTGTACCGCTACCTGGTCGGAGAAGAGACCAGGGCGGCACCCCCTGGGGGAAAATTAACCCCACCATTAACCTATAAGCATGTTAATATGGCACATTAGTCACGTTGCTTAGTACGTTATAAGGTTAATTATCGTCTGTATTTAATTGTCTTTTAAGTTAATTGTGTTCTCGGGTTAGTTATAACTGGGAAATTTATTATTATTATCAATTTGTATATACCAGTCAAGTCTTCAGCACCTTTGGATAGAGTTGGTTGG
>CM022556.1:8668323-8815823 GCA_012273795.1 Dendrolimus punctatus
AGGCAACCCAATCTGAGCAGTCAAGCACATTTGACAGTTCTCAAACATCCTCATCAAGATTAAGCGACTATTCCGACTCTAGCTATAGCTCAACTTATGACTCCCAAGACACTGTGTTAGATAAAAATTCGATCAATGCAAGGAATTCCGATAGTGAGATATCTTCTAGTGCCAGGAGGCAACCCAATCTGAGCAGTCAAGCACATTTGACAGTTCTCAAAGATCCTCATCAAGTTTAAGCGACTATTCCGACTCTAGCTATAGCTCAACTTATGACTCCCAAGACACTGACTTAGATAAAAATTCGATCAATGCAAGGAATTCCGATAGTGAGATATCTTCTAGTGCCAGGGAGGCAACCCAATCTGAGCAGTCAAGCACATTTGACAGTTCTCAAAATCCTCATCAAGATTAAGCGACTATTCCGACTCTAGCTATAGCTCAATTATGACTCCCAAGACACTGATTAGATAAAAATTCGATCAATGCAAGGAATTCGATAGTGAGATATCTTCTAGTGCCAGGGAGGCAACCCAATCTGAGCAGTCAAGCACATTTGACAGTTCTCAAACATCCTCATCAAGATTAAGCGACTATTCCGACTCTAGCTATAGCTCAACTTATGACTCCCAAGACACTGACTTAGATAAAAATTCGATCAATGCAAGGAATTCCGATAGTGAGATATCTTCTAGTGCCAGGGAGGCAACCCAATCTGAGCAGTCAAGCACATTTGACAGTTCTCAAACATCCTCATCAAGATTAAGCGACTATTCCGACTCTAGCTATAGCTCAACTTATGACTCCCAAGACACTGACTTAGATAAAAATTCGATCAATGCAAGGAATTCCGATAGTGAGATATCTTCTAGTGCCAGGGAGGCAACCCAATCTGAGCAGTCAAGCACATTTGACAGTTCTCAAACATCCTCATCAAGATTAAGCGACTATTCCGACTCTAGCTATAGCTCAACTTATGACTCCCAAGACACTGACTTAGATAAAAATTCGATCAATGCAAGGAATTCCGATAGTGAGATATCTTCTAGTGCCAGGGAGGCAACCCAATCTGAGCAGTCAAGCACATTTGACAGTTCTCAAAGATCCTCATCAAGATTAAGCGACTATTCCGACTCTAGCTATAGCTCAACTTATGACTCCCAAGACACTGACTTAGATAAAAATTCGATCAATGCAAGGAATTCCGATAGTGAGATATCTTCTAGTGCCAGGGAGGCAACCCAATCTGAGCTGTCAAGCACATTTGACAGTTCTCAAAGATCCTCATCAAGTTTAAGCGACTATTCCGACTCTAGCTATAGCTCAACTTATGACTCCCAAGACACTGACTTAGATAAAAATTCGATCAATGCCAAGGAATTCGATAGTGAGATATCTTCTAGTGCCAGGGAGGCAACCCAATCTGAGCAGTCCAAGCACATTTGACAGTTCTCAAAGATCCTCATCAAGTTTAAGCGACTATTCCGACTCTAGCTATAGCTCAACTTATGACTCCCAAGACACTGACTTAGATAAAAATTCGATCAATGCAAGGAATTCCGATAGTGAGATATCTTCTAGTGCCAGGGAGGCAACCCAATCTGAGCAGTCAAGCACATTTGACAGTTCTCAAACATCCTCATCAAGATTAAGCGACTATTCCGACTCTAGCTATAGCTCAACTTATGACTCCCAAGACACTGACTTAGATAAAAATTCGATCAATGCAAGGAATTCCGATAGTGAGATATCTTCTAGTGCCAGGGAGGCAACCCAATCTGAGCAGTCAAGCACATTTGACAGTTCTCAAACATCCTCATCAAGATTAAGCGACTATTCCGACTCTAGCTATAGCTCAACTTATGACTCCCAAGACACTGACTTAGATAAAAATTCGATCAATGCAAGGAATTCCGATAGTGAGATATCTTCTAGTGCCAGGGAGGCAACCAATCTGAGCAGTCAAGCACATTTGACAGTTCTCAAACATCCTCATCAAGATTAAGCGACTATTCCGACTCTAGCTATAGCTCAACTTATGACTCCCAAGACACTGACTTAGATAAAAATTCGATCAATGCAAGGAATTCCGATAGTGAGATATCTTCTAGTGCCAGGGAGGCAACCCAATCTGAGCAGTCAAGCACATTTGACAGTTCTCAAACATCCTCATCAAGATTAAGCGACTATTCCGACTCTAGCTATAGCTCAACTTATGACTCCCAAGACACTGACTTAGATAAAAATTCGATCAATGCAAGGAATTCCGATAGTGAGATATCTTCTAGTGCCAGGGAGGCAACCCAATCTGAGCAGTCAAGCACATTTGACAGTTCTCAAACATCCTCATCAAGATTAAGCGACTATTCCGACTCTAGCTATAGCTCAACTTATGACTCCCAAGACACTGACTTAGATAAAAATTCGATCAATGCAAGGAATTCCGATAGTGAGATATCTTCTAGTGCCAGGGAGGCAACCCAATCTGAGCAGTCAAGCACATTTGACAGTTCTCAAACATCCTCATCAAGATTAAGCGACTATTCCGACTCTAGCTATAGCTCAACTTATGACTCCCAAGACACTGACTTAGATAAAAATTCGATCAATGCAAGGAATTCCGATAGTGAGATATCTTCTAGTGCCAGGGAGGCAACCCAATCTGAGCAGTCAAGCACATTTGACAGTTCTCAAACATCCTCATCAAGATTAAGCGACTATTCCGACTCTAGCTATAGCTCAACTTATGACTCCCAAGACACTGACTTAGATAAAAATTCGATCAATGCAAGGAATTCCGATAGTGAGATATCTTCTAGTGCCAGGGAGGCAACCCAATCTGAGCAGTCAAGCACATTTGACAGTTCTCAAACATCCTCATCAAGATTAAGCGACTATTCCGACTCTAGCTATAGCTCAACTTATGACTCCCAAGACACTGACTTAGATAAAAATTCGATCAATGCAAGGAATTCCGATAGTGAGATATCTTCTAGTGCCAGGGAGGCAACCCAATCTGAGCAGTCAAGCACATTTGACAGTTCTCATAGATCCTCATCAAGTTTAAGCGACTATTCCGACTCTAGCTATAGCTCAACTTATGACTCCCAAGACACTGACTTAGATAAAAATTCGATCAATGCAAGGAATTCCGATAGTGAGATATCTTCTAGTGCCAGGGAGGCAACCCAATCTGAGCAGTCAAGCACATTTGACAGTTCTCAAACATCCTCATCAAGATTAAGCGACTATTCCGACTCTAGCTATAGCTCAACTTATGACTCCAAGACACTGATTTAGATAAAAATTCGATCAATGCAAGGAATTCCGATAGTGAGATATCTTCTAGTGCCAGGGAGGCAACCCAATCTGAGCAGTCAAGCACATTTGACAGTTCTCAAACATCCTCATCAAGATTAAGCGACTATTCCGACTCTAGCTATAGCTCAACTTATGACTCCCAAGACACTGACTTAGATAAAAATTCGATCAATGCAAGGAATTCCGATAGTGAGATATCTTCTAGTGCCAGGGAGGCAACCCAATCTGAGCAGTCAAGCACATTTGACAGTTCTCAACATCCTCATCAAGATTAAGCGACTATTCCGACTCTAGCTATAGCTCAACTTATGACTCCCAAGACACTGACTTAGATAAAAATTCGATCAATGCAAGGAATTCCGATAGTGAGATATCTTCTAGTGCCAGGGAGGCAACCCAATCTGAGCAGTCAAGCACATTTGACAGTTCTCAAACATCCTCATCAAGATTAAGCGACTATTCCGACTCTAGCTATAGCTCAACTTATGACTCCCAAGACACTGACTTAGATAAAAATTCGATCAATGCAAGGAATTCCGATAGTGAGATATCTTCTAGTGCCAGGGAGGCAACCCAATCTGAGCAGTCAAGCACATTTGACAGTTCTCAAACATCCTCATCAAGATTAAGCGACTATTCCGACTCTAGCTATAGCTCAACTTATGACTCCCAAGACACTGACTTAGATAAAAATTCGATCAATGCAAGGAATTCCGATAGTGAGATATCTTCTAGTGCCAGGGAGGCAACCCAATCTGAGCAGTCAAGCACATTTGACAGTTCTCAAACATCCTCATCAAGATTAAGCGACTATTCCGACTCTAGCTATAGCTCAACTTATGACTCCCAAGACACTGACTTAGATAAAAATTCGATCAATGCAAGGAATTCCGATAGTGAGATATCTTCTAGTGCCAGGGAGGCAACCCAATCTGAGCAGTCAAGCACATTTGACAGTTCTCAAACATCCTCATCAAGATTAAGCGACTATTCCGACTCTAGCTATAGCTCAACTTATGACTCCCAAGACACTGACTTAGATAAAAATTCGATCAATGCAAGGAATTCCGATAGTGAGATATCTTCTAGTGCCAGGGAGGCAACCCAATCTGAGCAGTCAAGCACATTTGACAGTTCTCAAACATCCTCATCAAGATTAAGCGACTATTCCGACTCTAGCTATAGCTCAACTTATGACTCCCAAGACACTGACTTAGATAAAAATTCGATCAATGCAAGGAATTCCGATAGTGAGATATCTTCTAGTGCCAGGGAGGCAACCCAATCTGAGCAGTCAAGCACATTTGACAGTTCTCATAGATCCTCATCAAGTTTAAGCGACTATTCCGACTCTAGCTATAGCTCAACTTATGACTCCCAAGACACTGACTTAGATAAAAATTCGATCAATGCAAGGAATTCCGATAGTGAGATATCTTCTAGTGCCAGGGAGGCAACCCAATCTGAGCAGTCAAGCAGATGTGATAGTTCTCAAAGTTCTAGATCGAGTCAATCATCCAGCTTGAGCTTGATTAACAGAATAAATTTCAGAAATTCTGAGCTCCGAAAGTTATTACATCAATCAAGATTCTTCTAATTGACAATGTAACGATTCAAGCAAAGAAGAATGTTAAACAAGCTGTACTAAGCAATCACATTAAACAAAATAATTTTTAGTTTTAAATATTTTCATGTCTTGTGTGTCTTTCTTTTGCTTATTTCATTCAATGTAATGCATACATTTTATTGTGAATTAATAAATGGTTGAGGGATATGTGTTGGTTTCTTTTCTATAAACAAGAATGTATTTTTAAATATTTGTTATAAATATTAAGGTTTCTGAAGCTTAACCAAAATCACACTTGTTAGGAGACATAGTTTCATGAAACAGACGCAATAGTGTTATGCTTTGTCCATATAATGCACGGAATACCCTTATAAGCAATATTTTCTACATTATTCCCATAATCTATAAAATATTACCTTCGTGCTTTAAAGATTTTAATGATGAATTATTTAAAACAAAGAGTAAGACATTTCTGAAAGAAGAAAAAATATTGCGATATTAATGATTAACTAAATGATTAAATATAAATTGTTTCTTTTCTTGTTCGCGGTGCTCATGTCTGCGCAAGACTGAAAAGAAAAGGAGCAGACGAGTCGTTGAGTGGAAACTGCGTTTCGGTAGTGTCGAACGCCCTCCAGCCTGTTGGATTAACGATCTGCGTAAGATCGCCGGTGGGCGTTGGATGAGGAAGGCGCATAACAGGCATGTATGGCGCGACTTGAAGAGGTTTTTGTTCAGAAGTGGACTGCGATTGGCTGATGACAACTTATGGGAGCTATATAAGTCTAGTCATCGCAGTGGACAACAAACTACTGGCTAGCTCAGCGCGGCAGGCCACATAATAATAGCACATCAGCACTTGAAGGTGAACACTACTCTCTGCCATATGAAGTATCATTTATTCTCCACCTATCGCTGCTACATACTCATGTATTAACAAATATAATATCATCAATGTATCTGATAGAACTACCGCGTCTATATGATAGTTATATCAGATTGCTAAGTTTATAAATGGCAGAATTTAGTCGCTCTATAGAATCTTATGGCGTTGTGGGAAATCCGCAGGAACATAATAAAAACAACATTCATAAGATACAAATTACGAAAATTTTATTTTAATTCCAATCTCAAAACAATGGATGCTATAATGGTTGAAGACATGAGTGGATGAATGAAGTATGTAATTTTTTAACAGATTTTTTCTATTCCTTATAGTAAAAGAATTAATGAGTATACGAACCAGATTAATCTTAAAACTATTCAACTTTAGCTTGATTGTAAACATAACAAGTAATAAAGGAAAGGTAGACTTTTAGGGCGTTCCACTAGTAACGCACAACGCCCAAAATGCTCAGTTAGCCGTTCCACAAGGCGACCGCGAGCGTTGCGGTCGGGCCGAAAACGTCAGTAATGACGTCATCATTTTCCATCACATAACGCTCACAACCACCTATGTCAAAAAGTGGGTGAAGTGGGCGTTGACCACAGAGCATTAATTCTCTCTTGTTAAAATACGTTGGCAAAGGCGCGAATTTTGAAACAATGATGGCGAATGAGAAAATATCTTTCTATATTAATTTTGTAAAATTAATTTTAATGTATTTTGAACAGCCATCTATCATTTTACTTTATTTGTTATTAACATTTTATTTACATAATTTATTTCTAATCAGTTTTCATTACCGTTGACTTGAATATAACTATATAATTAATGAGAAATTAATTGTTTGTAGACATAGCTTTTGCTGCACAATTATATGAAAGAGTTATAACTCAGAATGCAGAGTTATAGATAGATAATAGATAATTAAATAGATTTCTTGAAAGTCTAAAGTGGCTTTTAAATTCTTCATCTGAATAACGATCGACTACATTTTCATATTGTGTAATACGTGGCCTGAGATCACGTTTTTTAGTATTACGTTTTTCTAAAATTATCCCCCACTCTTCATCTGAGCTAGACGAATTGCTTTCTTCCGAATCATTACCGCGATGAAGTAGCCGATACCCAATTGAACCAATTAAGGACATTTTGTTTAAATAACTATAATAATGTGTCTTTTAACATAAATTAGTCAACCCTACACTTTGAAAAAGGCGCGATTTTCATATCAACCAATGACATTTGCGTATGACATTTATGACATCAACGCGCCATAACCCGTTCCACTAGCTTTTATGATTATAACGTCCGCAAGCAAGTGGAACGGGAAAAATCGCGGTCGTGAACGTGGTCGTTGTGAGTCCCTAATGGAACGCCCTGTTTGAGATAAGCGACAGAGACACGCCACACGCGTTTGAGACGCGAGACATGCGACAGTGACATCTGACATGTTTTAATACAATTATATGAATAACTTTAACTTGTCGTGCTGGATCGTCTCTCTTATTCTTGTAATGTTTCTTTAATTAAAAAAAGAAAGCCATTATTTGGCAAATGCAAATATGACACAACAGAAAAAAGACGTTGGGGTCATGTCAAAAGCGTGCACGTCGCGATCCCCGCTGGCCCAGAGGGCCACAATTCTGACCGCGATTCACCCGTGTGCAGTGCACGATAGGGCGTCCCCCGCAGGCGACGCTCACCGATGCGCCCCCGTCGGTGTGGACTCTCGCGCATGCGGCGAAGGGGGCCGCCACCCTTCACGCAGCGCCAAACCTGGCGGGTCGAGCGGAGCAGAGTGCCGTATAGGCACATGGAATGTGAGAGGTGGAATGAAAAATAAGATGGACGAAATGATTGATATAATGAATGAGAGAAGCCTGGATGCCTTATGTCTGACAGAGACAAAGCGGAAGGGGTGTGACGTCGATGGCCTCCCCGGTGGCATGCTTGCTCTGTGGTCCGGCGTGGACCTGGACGAGCGTGCAAGTGGGGGGGGTCGGCGTCGTACTCTCATCCCGCTTTGTGTCCGGAGTGAAAGACTATTGTCTGGTGAACCTAAGACTTCTTTGGGTCCGTCTAAAACTGGGGATCACGTGAGTTTTTCTGGTCGCAGCTTATGCTCCCGTAAGCTCGGCGGATCCCCAAGAACTCGAGAAGTTTTGGGAGTCTGTGAAAGAAGTTCTGGATCTAGCTGAAGAGAACGAAAGACTAATTATGTGTGGTGATCTTAATGGATGGGTGGGGACCAAAAGACACGGCTTTGAGGCTGTCCTTGGACCCTATGGTGACAAGAGAGTAAACGATGCTGGTAGGCCAATCATAGACGTATGCATGGAAAGAAACTTGCTTTTGTCGAACACACTATTCCATCATAAGGATATTCACACGTATACATGGAGAATGAATGAACAGAAAAGTATGATTGATCTGATTTTAATAGATAGCCGCCTCCGAAATACAATAATGGATACAAGAGCCTACAGAGGCCCCACTCTTGGAACGGTCCACTACCTGGTGATAAACCGGTTTGTGGGCATTTTCAAGAAGTGGAGGCACTGGCGAGAACGTACCAATTTCGGGGAGCTTGAAAGCATAAAGTGTGAAAAATTGCAAGATGTTAGTGTAAGGAGTATGGATGCGCGCCTATTCGAAGAAAGGCTTGCAAAAGCGGACTTCTCCGACTTAGATGTGGATAATGACTGGGATAGTATGAAAAAAAGTTTAGTGGAAAGCGCAAAAGAAGCATGTGGATGCGCAAAGAGGCATATAACAACAAAAGGTGACGAATGGTGGGACGCGTATGTTAAATCTAGCGTAGAGAGAAAGAGAAAAGCCTGGCTGGATTATATTGCATCTTTGCACCAGAATAACAGTATGAAATAGATGAAGAAAGAAATTTATCGCCTCTGCAACAATGAAACCAAAGCTTTAGTGAAAAAGAAGCGTGAAAGGATAAAATTGAAAGAAGAAGAGAAGCTGACGGAGAACTTCGAGGTGAATACCAAACTCTTTTGGAGAGAGCTTAAGAAGTCTCGGGGTTGTTCGTCAACTTCCAGAATGGAAAGAATAAAATCTAAAGCAGGGGACATTCTTGCTAACCCACAAGAGGTGTTAGCGCGATGGAGTGAATATTTTAGAGAAATGTATGATGATATCTCGGATGCTGGCACCACGACTAAGTCTATGACCGACCTCGAGGAGTCAGCATCCGAGATCACTTTGGAAGAAATCGAATGGTCGATAAGAAGTCTGAAAAATGGAAAGGCAGCAGGAATCGATAGTGTGTCTGCTGAGATGATCAAATATAGTGGAACCTGCGTCCGGGACGCTTTCCTGTCCTTATGCAACTTGTGTTGGAGGACGGGAAAGGTTCCCGAGGACTGGAGGCGCGCTGTCATCGTGCCCTTGTATAAAGGCAAGGGGTCACGTATGGAGTGAGCCAACTACAGGGCCATCAGTTTGATCAGCAAAGCATCTAAAGTGTATGCGAAGATTATTGCAAGGAGAATGAGAGTGGTATCCGATGGATTACTGTGGGATGCACAAGGGGGCTTCAGAAATGGAAGGGGATGTATGGATCAAGTTTTCTCGCTCCGCAATATCGTGGAGAAGCAGCTGGCTTTCGGCCGGAAGGTTTTCTGCGGTTTTGTGGATCTAGAGAAAGCATTTGACAGGGTTGTGCGGAAGGACCTCTGGGACATATTGCCCGGATATGGGATTAATGGCCAATTGCTGCGTGCTGTGCAGTTCACTTAGGAAGACTGTATGGCATGCGTGCGGGTGGACGGCAGCCTGTCGCCCTGGTTTGTCGTCAATATTGGCGTCCGACAGGGCTGCGTGCTGTCGGCTTTGCTGTTCATCCTATATCTGGACAATTGTCTCCGGAGATTAAGATTGATGGATGTTGGGGTAAGGATGGGTGATCTAGTTGCTAGCACTTTGCTTTATGCAGATGATGCCGTGCTTTTAGCCGAATCGCCATCAGAACTGCAAAAACTAGTCACAATGATGAAAGATGACTGTCAGGCGAGAGGCTTACATTTGAATGCGAAGAAAACAAAGGTTATGGTGTTTGAAAGAGAAACAACCAGAACGAATGCAAGGATAATGGTCGATGATATTATGCTGGAACAATTGAATGAGTTTGTATATCTTGGATGTGCTTTTAGCAGGGATGGAAGGTACACCGCTGACCTAGAAAGAAGAGTGAATTTGGGGAATAGTGTGAATGGAGCGTTATGTAAACTTCTAGGCGCTAAGAACCTCAGCCAGAAGGCCCAGCTTGCCATACATAACGCGGTGCTGGTACCTACGCTCACGTATGGAAGCGAGAGTTGGGTATGGAACAGAGAGCATGAAAGTAGAGTAAACGCAGTCGAGATGCGAGCACTGCGCAAAATCTGCGGAGTGACGCTCGCGGACCGCGTTCGTAATACCGAAATAAGAAAGAGAGTTGGTCTAAAAGAGAGTGTCGGGGTAAAGGTAAGGAAAGGAATGCTCCGGTGGTTCGGGCATATGGAAAGAATGTATGATAAAAGAATGACTAAACAGATATACAGTGCAAAAGTGGATGGATGCAGAAGTCGCGGAAGGCCACGACACACCTTCCATGATCAAATTGATCGTGTATTAGCAGAAGGTGATGTCAGGAGTCTTAAGAATAGACGAGCGTACATGACAAGAGCTATGAATGTCAAAGAAGCAAGTGAGGTATGTAAGAATAAGCCTGTATGGCACTCTGTTATTCGTGCCTACCCCGCAAGGGACCTGGCGTGAAGGTATATATGTATGTATGTAGAAAAAAGACGAAATAAAACATTTTTGCTATTTTGACTAGGTATGTATCTAGTAATACATTATATCCATTTAACATACTTCCTTGCTCACTTATCACAGAGCACATGAAAATTAAACATTTACTTATAGAATACTGTTACTATGAATTTATATAATTTACCTTCTTTCATTAGAATGATTATTTGATTTATATGATATAAGAGAATATTTAGTGAATATAGGAGCAGCATACAGCTTAATAAATTATCAACAACAGATTTATCACAAAAAATCTTAGAGGTCTGAGCAAGAAATATTTTTCGCAGCGTGATCTCAGGAATTACTATTAAATATCTTTCATCAACTTTTTCGTCCGATCAGACCGAAAGAATCAATGAAATTTTATATGAAGAAAAAAGAACTAACATTTCTTTAAATCTACTATAATAATGTATTTAAAAGACAAAAATAAATGAAACGCACATTAGAAAAAATATAAAAAAACAAAGCCAACGAAGTTATCAAACGAAAACCAACGACGAAAGACGTTTGAGAGTAAGCCTTCCGCAACGGTATGGCTGAATATAAATTAGGCATTAGATAATATAAAACGAATGTGTCACGTGTCGCGGTCCTCTGTCTCATGTCCCGGACATCTGTCTCGCTCGCAAACATCCAAGTGACGCAAAAATTAATCTCCTGTAACACTTGCAACAACTTAGAAGGATTTATGGTAATAATACAACAGCAACGTATCATTTAAGAACGTATCATCTACTCACTCTACACATTTGACAAACATTTTTAGAACACCTCGCCATTCCTCCAAAAATTTTACAGTATATGAAATTTAGCAAATTGTCACAACCCTCAGTGGATTCATTGATAAATTATTTTAATCAAAAGGGCTATGAATGACAAGAATTTAATACATTATTGTTTGGAGATTTTAGATAATATTTTGTATCAGATATTATATTTAAAGTTTTACATGTTATAAAATAAATCAAACACAGTAAAAAGAAACTATCGCTTGTAGTGAATACCGTCTATATACAATTGAGAGGTTTTGAACTGTAATATACACAATTACCACATCATATTAGGGATAAATAATAAAATTAGTGTGAGAAATAGTTTACTCTATGCAAAAAATAAGAGGGTACATACAATTAATTACTAACTTTAAAAAGAGACATGACAACAACTATGCAAGTAAATAAATGTAACACTGCTTTGCCACGCTTTAGTCATTTCTAATTTGAGAGTTTTTGAGTTATGTTTCTTGGTCTATTGTTATTTCTAGCATTCATTCACGGCTTGAGACACCTGACAGTTATTTTGAATATTGTTTGCTTGATAACCTTCTGTTCATTCTCTTGAAAATGGGGGACCAGCGTTGGTTTCCAAGTGAAAGATGCCAGTGGAACTGTAAAATGGTTAGAAGCAAGTTATTCTTTGATAGTTTATCTTAGCACATCAGGAAAAAGAAGAAAAAAAATATAATAATATTAACTATACTTTTGATTGCGAGTCTGGCAAACAAGCAGAGGGCCTTATAAAAAGTGATTACCGTCTTCTATAGACTACTGTAACACCAGGAGCGAAGCCAACGCGTTGCCAGCCTTTAAGCTAGAAGGATGAGATAGACCGCCTCCACGCGATGTTGTAGGGACAGTTCGAGGTCAGAGTATTTCCCCAGTGACCAACACCAAGGAAGCTGGGTACCCTGGTCCTGGGGCACCCGTTTCGCGGACATGCGTGAAGGCGTCGTGGAGGATGTATCCCATGACGCGGCATAAAGACGCCGTGGGACGGTGGTAGGCAAGATCTCCAGTATGGGAAGTGTTTCCTCATTGTGAAGAATCATATTGCGGTTAAGAAATTGTTTGGAATGAGAATGTCTGGGAGTAATTTTTGGGAGCATAAAATCCAGCGCTGATGAAATTGGGGAATCCTTACTAAAAATGCCATAAAACATTCGACATAGCATGCAATTGTTATGAAAGTTATTTCCAAATATGTCTGTATACAATTTTTTTTAATTGTTATTGGTTTTGCAATCAAGCAAAGTATACTATAGAGTAACATACATACATAACTTCACGCCATTTCCCTTGCGGGGTTGGCACGAACAACAGAGCGCCATTCAGGCTTATTCTTACACACCTCACTTGCTTCTTTGTCATTCATAGCTCTTGTCATGCACGCTCGTCTGTTTTTAAGGCTCTTGACATCACTTTCTGGTAGTACACGATCCATTTGATCATGGAAAGTGTGTCGTGGCCTTCCGCGACTTCTGCATCCATCTACTTTTGCATTGTATACCTGTTTATTCATTCTTTCATCATACATTCTTTCCACATGCCCGAACCACCGGAGCATTTCTTTCCTTACCTTCACCCCGACACTCTCTTTCTTACTTCGGTATTACGAACCGGGTGTAACCGCCTTCCAAAAATATTTTGGATTCGGGGAATATTCCTCAATTCAACCTGGAGACCTTGGTGGGTAGATTTAGTAGATAGACCGGTATCTTGCAACTCCTTCCCTGGAGAAGGCGTGTATAGAGCCGGCCGTCGGGAGTCTTACACACCCCTCGGCGTTGCCTTCTCCTAGGCCCGAGGGGATGCAGGGAGGGCAAATGCGTTCACCCACCGTTATATAAAAAATATGTGTTAGAGGATTTGAACAGGAGGAATGGGATGCTAGGTTTGTAATAGGGGGAGGAGAAAGAGAAGGTTGGATACGGTGAGGAGAAAGTGGATTTTGGAACTCTCACTTTTCGCCCGAAACATATGTAGCTCCAGGTTAGCCTTTTCACTTAGATATTTTGTGTTCGCTTGATATCACGCTTTACACCGTTCCGTCTTCGTACCACAAGACGCTTTTTATATATAGCTTGAGTACAGCAGACAGGCTGACTGCTCACCTGATGTTGTTACTAGACGAAATTTTATGACACCCTTTGTGAACAATTCCATATCATAGCGCTGTGGGAAAATCTCAGCTGGAAGCTCATTCCAATACCCCACGGTACGCAAGAGAAACGTGCTACAGTACCGTTGCGTACATGAGCGAAGCGGCTCAAGGAAGTGGGGGTGAACTCCCAACTGATGGCGAGCGGTGCGATGGTAGAAAGAGGACGAAGGCTCCATTCCAAACAGTTCTTTGGAACACACCACCACGCCACTAGTGCGAACCAAATGTTTCACCTCCACAGTCCTACGTACGGCTGAGTTATGGTATGCCGCTGTCTTAGCCCAGCAGTGGAACGTTTAAAGTCTGCTTTTGTTAGGATCCTCACCCAGTCTTTGGTAGGAGACCTCCCATCTGAAGCGTTTCTTCGAGATTGCAGTTTCCATTAACAGCGTCGGTTAAATTAGCACAGCCACGTCCGGTGAAGGGCGATGTCAAGGACTCGGCAAGATAAAAATAACATCTGAAATAAAGAAACCATTTAATAAATAAAAAAACAATTTCGACGTTAAAAGTCATTTGCTACGTAGTACATGAAATCTCATTTTGTACATAGTACATTAAATCTCATCTCAATTCAATTATTATATTAAGATTCGTCATAATAGGATTTTATTGCGTTACCTCGCATGACTACAGCCGGTTGAATCGCAGCCGGGCATGTTGACTCCCCCATTTGGATAGAAATCCACGTGTCCCAGGGGAGATAAATATCCTTGATATCCTGAATTCGTATGTATTACTTCCGTGTATGTCCCATCGTTCTCTTGAAACTTGTTACTATTTGTTACCCAACCGGGTAGAGCTGGATCGAGGGCTCGAAATAAAAAGACTGTATTCGGCAGGAGTAAAAGGGCAGAGTCACTACTCTCTAACTGTAGCCAGTTAAAAGTGGACCCCAAAGTCACTCCCCATTAAAAAAAACCGGTACGGAATTATTATGTACACTATAATAGATTTTTAATACCTAATTGCATGTAAATTTACTTATTATATAATATTGTTACGAGTGCGGGACTCGAATTAAAATACCATTGGAACTACTATAGAATTTAGTAGAATTATACAAACATGTATAACACAGGTGCAGATATAACTGGACGCAACCAGTACAAATTGCACGATTCAATAACACGCGCAAAGTCCGTCAATATATAGCTAATCGAATGTACACGTCTTGCTCGTATCGTAATCCTCGCTTGACTGCCTCACCCCTCCGTTCGGGCATTGTTTTATACTAACCTACACCATACAACAATCGACCGCGTGGTCTGAATTACTAAGAAAACGTAATCTGTACACCTGCAGCGATTAACGATTACAATAACAATAGGATGTTCTTTCTTAATTACAAACTTTAAACAAAAAGTAAACAAAAGAAGTCTAAATGCGGGAAAGGTAGTAAGGTTACCTTAATAGGTAATACCAGGCATTTACTTTGTCAGCGTGTAACAATATAACAATAATTGTTGCAACTAACTTGTTTTGTTTTTTTAATTCGGAAAACAAACAGTTTACATCTGAGTATATACTACTAAATATCTATAAACATTTAATGGTTTCCGCACTCATCGTAATATATGTCATTTACTTCAAGGTATGTTTTGTTGTATTCAGCTATACTTGAAAGAACTGTGAATTCCGTGTGTAATTCTTATCAATTTTGTGATTATTCCAACGGCATTTTTGAATTTACATCCCACAAATTCGTAACAATATTGGAGAAATGTGTGAAAGAGAAAAGAGATTACTTACATGTAATGTAGGCAACTCTTTGATCAAGATTTCTTCCAACTATACCAGCTTGGTGGCCGCCCAGACTATGTCCTACAATGTGATAATCATCGAAGCTCGCTCCTGTGACTTGATTCAACCAATTTATGAATCTAGCAACACTCGCACCTGCACATTTAAAAATCAAATGGTTTTATTCATTTTAAACTCAAATTCAAAAGCTTTTATTCAAAATAAGTTCCACTGGAGAACACTTTTGAAGGTCATATAGGTTAAAATTTAATTTTACTTCCTAGTCTATGTGCACCGCTTCGCAACGTATTAAGCTGCTGTTAAGGAGAAGAAGCGGCAATAAACTCCCCACCAACACTTCTAGCTAAAAATAGTTTTTCTTGCGATTTCTCTTATTCTATTTATATCTCAAGTTCTTTTTGAAGTGAAACTCCTATATAGAGGGGGTCTTACGATATTTCGCTCACGAAAAAGCGTCGCAGTCACGTGTTTTAATTCTTACATTTTTAAACTCGTGATATCGTGATAATGGGATGTCCGAATTGAATAATCCAAAAAGTTATAGAAAGGTATTGAACCATTGAATATGAAGTAGTTTATTTTGATAAGGCTGATACCGAACTGAATACTGGAGATACAAATTTCATCCGTGCAGGAACGGAGAAAGAATACAATTTCCTGCGGCCCGGCGGCCTGTCATAAGAGGCGACAAAACAACCCACAGCCAGGTGGTAGGGCATTTGCCCGACTGGATGGCGACCACCCCTGGTCTAGAGTATGTCGCCATAACAACCTTGTGTTGTGTTCCGGCGTTAGTGACCAGGTTCCAGGCTCCCTAAAGAGAGCAGCAGCGCATTCGTAGCACCTTTGGTGTTGCAAATGTCCATAGGCGATGGTAACCGCTGTCCATCAAGTGGGCCGTCTGCCTGTCTGCTGAACTCCTGCAATAAAAAAAAAAAAAAAATAATAAAATAAAGAGCCTTTGCTAGCGGCGGCATTTTAATTACATTTATATATATATACGTTACGTCAGCAATGTCACAATACCTATATCAATTTGAATTATGTACAATTTTTGAACTAATAATGATTTATAGATTATGTACCAATAAATTAGGAACTATTTAAAATTTGAAATTATTTTATAAGCTACTAGCTGTCCCGGCAGACGACGTCCTGCCCGGTAAAAATTAAAAATTAAAAATTTACGGGTGGACTACCCCTAACATTTAGGGGGATGAAAAATAGATGTTGGCCGATTCTCATAGATACCGGATAAGCACAAAAAATTTCATCAAAATCGATCAAACCGTTTCGGAGGAGTATGGCAACGGAAACACTGACACGAGAATTTTATATATTAGATTATATGGGCATATCCTAATATTATAATATATAAGTAGTTGTATATTAGACATACCTGAAGTGGAAGTGTTAATAACAGCTGCTACATAGTTGATCAAATCTGCTCCAACACTCCAGTCTACCACAATTACGTTCACGTCTGCAGCAGCTAGAAAAGCTGGAAAAAGCAGTGCATCATTTTCTATATGTTAATACACGAAGCAAAGACTTTGTACCCCTTTTCACGAAAATTACGAAGACGGAGGAGTATGAAATTTCACACACTTATAGTTTATATAAAGAAGAAGTGACAAATGCTAATATTTTTGAAGTGAAACTTCTATACAGACGGGGGGGGGTCTACGATGTTTCGCTCACGAAAAGGTGTCATAGACACGTAATCTTAATACTGTTAAGAAACGCCTAAATTGGTAACACCAATTTTGAATATATGGCGTTTTGCAGGCGCTTAAAATAATCGAACGTTTTTCATACCCACCGACACAAAAATTAATTAACATCCATCGAATACAAGAAAGAACAGTCTCTTGAAATTTCTACTCTTTGATTTTATCCTGTCTCCGCAACAAATACTTACATTTGTGTACGGGCAGATGTTCAAATTGGACAAGTACATTAACAATCTGCCCGTAACACTTCAAGTTGAAGTTTGATTGCGATTCGTTTATCCACTTGTCCGTTGAAGTTTCACTTGTAACATGTGTCCCAGCACACATTTTTTTTGAATTGTACATAAAAAATACTCGTACATTAAAAGAATGAAAAAAAACTACAAACACTACCATGTATTTGACATACACACGCATATATACTCTTTTGCTACAAGTTACAAGCTACAAGTACAAGTATCCTCCGTGCAGGAACGGAGAAAGAATACAATTTTCTGCGGCCGGGCGGCCTGTCGTAAGAGGCGACAAAACAACCCACAGCCAAGTGGTAGGGCATTTGCCCGACTGGATGGCTACCACCCCTGGTCTAAAGTATGTCGCCGTAACAACCTTGAGCTGTGTTCCGGCATTAGTGGACCAGGTTCCAGTCTCCTTTAAGAGGGCAGCAGCGCATTTGTAGCATCTTTGGTGTTGCAAATGTCCATAGGCGATGGTAACCGCTCTTCATCAAGTGGGCCGTCTGCCTGGCTGCTGACCTCCTGCAATAAAAAAAAAAGTTTTTATTTAACTTGCAATGGATGTACTTATGTATGTAGGTATGTTTTTATGCATGTAAGTTCGGGTGGAATCTTGCAAGTTAAATTTGACAAATTCCCGGTTTCCAATTGAGCTGAAATTTCGCACGTGTTGGAATCGTATTGGTTTTTGTAATGTAACCATATGACGGAAGTCGTTTAACCGGATGTCAACGTAGAAGCATCTATTGTCAAGCCAAGGGATATCGACAATAGAGTAACCGGGAGTTGGAAGTTATATGGATGGCAAAGTATTACAGGATGGTCTCACTGCAGACGCACTACGAGGATCTCATAAATGTTCGGTGTTCGGGCAGAGGGGGACTAGTCCATAACTAGTCGACAACCATATTATGGTCGATAATTACTGTTCGATAATCGCAGTATTCTTTAAGGGCAAATTGTTGCTTGAAACCTGACAAGCGTGGAGACCTAATATTTCTGTGTATTGTTGTGCTGTATTTAATATTGTTGAAGCGTAGGAAGTCTTCAATGAAGCACCTTTTGCTTGATATATGCGTATAATAATTTTTAGTTGCGCGTACAATAATTCGTCGTCGTTCGTAGTGAATATTTTTTTAATATTGGCGGTTGGCCGTAGACAATGAGCTTTTGTCATAGGCAATTTTTGATATGGCGCGTACACACCGGCGCGAGCGTACTGATTTCATACTCGGCTGGACCGGTGTGTACCTTCCTTAGGTAAATCGTGCCGCAACAATTATAATTGTATTAATTCTAGTGTAATAAACTTTGATCATTATATTTCAAATTATCATTATTTTTTGCTAACACAGGCATATGTTATATCGAGTAACAATAAAATAATATGGTACCAAGGAACTGATCTGATGAGCCATCATCCGACTCCAGTCAAGGTGGCCATAGGAACTCCTGTACTAAAAAAGATAGACCCGTCGTGTTTGGGCTCGTTTCACTTGTCTTGGCTAGCACTCTGCTGCTACGTGATATCGAGGATCTCAAAGGTTTGATTTTAAAAACATTTTTTTAAAGGGCGGTTGCGCTCACTTACCTGGTACCAGTACAGTGTTGATGTTCCCAGTGACAGAATTCCTCCAGCCGTGAATGATGACCACGGTTCTTCGTTGAGGGTCGAAGTTGGACTGTGCCAGAAGATTATACGTCCCTAAAATCATCGGTTGACTTACCGTCGGGTTTTGCCTGAAAGAATTCGAATAACTAATAACTTGAAATAATAAAACAGTTTTGCTTTTATCACCAAGTAACTTCTGTCTGATGCATAATGAAAGTAAATGACACATCCTTTATAAGTTTCAAAAAATTTTATCTTAATAAAAATTCATTAAAAATATGTGAATAAAGTATTGGAATATTATTTTTATTGATTACTATCTGTTAAAAGTATATATAAAAAATAGTTTTTAACGGTTTTAAGCGCGGAAATTTATTTGATTTTAATTATTCCGACGACTTCTCAGTAGCCGTGATCAGGTTTTGTCTGCAGGTTAAAAAAGGTAAAAAAAGAAACTGCTATTTTTTTTGCATGTCCGGACCACTTTTATGGCCCGTGGTCGTCAAAGACATACATTATATGATAATAAAAATGATTTATTTGCCTCCCAAAAATAAGTTAAGTTACAATCTTAAATACAAAATGAAGACATTACAATTAGCAGTCTTAGAAACCAAATTATTGCTTGTGCTTCTACTAGCTCCAAAACTAATATTAAGTGTATCTTTGGAGCTACTAGTGTTCTGTGCTGCATTGTCTACTCATACAATAAAATTAATCTCTAGTGACCAAAAGACTGTTTTATACCTCTGGCAACGCATCAGCGTTACCATTCAGCGAGGCAATGTGGCCGCTTTTTTAGGCACGTTTCCGACTGACAGCGGTCTGGAACTAGAATTTATAGTTTAATGGTATGGTTTATTTTTAGTTAAATTTGTTTATAATTTAGTTTATTTTTAATTAGGTGTTTGATTTATTATTTCAACGATGTCACATTATTATTAAAATAAGTAAATTATGTCTATTAGTTAGTATATTTGTTCGTGTATGTGGTGTAGTTGAATGATGTGTTTACTCTCCAATCCGTAAGAATTCTTCTGTGTCTTTATAATCAAAAGTTAGAAGCCAATGTTTTAACTTGTATTTTTTAAAATATCATCTATTCGAATACAATTCCATAGAGTTCAACACCAAAGGTGCTACAAACGCGCTACTGCTCTCTTAAGGAAGACTGGAACCTGATCACTACACTAATGCACACACACACAACACACTAACACACAACTCAAGATTGCTATGGCGACATATTTTAGAGCAGTGTTTTTCAACCTGTGTGTCGCTGACAAAAGGGAAGAGGCAATTTAAGTTTATACGTCATACTCAGGTACTTTCTAAGCTCAGCAGCTTTTTGCAGAGTATAGGCCGTAATAATTAATATTGCTAACAAAATAGGGCAAGACATAACATAACATAAATAACTAACTTTTTGTCTGTCCATGGCCCAAGAGGGTCGCCAAAATTTTTCAACTTGTAAAGGGGTCGCGTATCCTAAAACTTTGAAAAACACTGCTCTAGAGCAGACGTTGTAGCCATCCAGACAGGAAAATACTATACCACCTGGCTGTGGATGTTGTTTTCTCACTGACACCAAGAAAATTCTCCGTTCCTGCACGGAATCGACTCATACCTGGTGAATAGGTGGTAAACATTGTCCAGATCAGGGTTAAACCTGGCCGCTACAGCGACATCGCTGGCCTTCATCCAAAGATCAACGAGGTACAGCTTTCCATCAGGTCCTTCGATATGCTGGAAGCGAGGTCCATCGTCCAGTTTCTTGATCACTGGATCCTGGAGTGGGGATCCTGGAAAGTACAGATAAACTTTTAATAATCTTCACTAACGCATATCATATGCGCTGCTCTTCATAGGTATTAGAACCATTAGCTAACTTACCTTAGACGGATGCTGTATCAAAATGTGTTGAGGGGCGCAAAGGATAGGTGACTTTTTTTAATGAAATAAATCAAAATGCTCTAATTAAATTAATATATATTGACTAGCTGTCCCGGTAGACGTCTTCCTGCTCAGAAAAGCTTCATATGCCGACAGAATTAAAGTTTATAATTAACAAATAAAAAATAGGGGTTGATCTTAGAGGGTTGAAAGTTAAGTGTGTATGTAATTGTTAATGCTTTATCATAAAAAAAATAAAAATAAATTATCTAAAAATTTTTAAAAAAATAGAGATTTTATTTTATTGCAGGAGTACAGCAGACAGGCAGACGGCCCACTTGATGGGAAGCGGTTACCGTCGCCTATAGACATTTACAACACCAAGGTGTTACAAATCCGCTGCTGCTCTCTTAAGGCGGACTGGAACCTGGTCACCAATGCCGGAACACAACTCAAGGTTGTTTTGGCGACATACTTAAGACCAGGGGTGGTAGCCATCCAGTCGGGCAAATGCCCTACCATCTGGCTGTGGGTTGTTTTGTCGCCTCTTACGACAGGCCGCCCGGCCGCAGGAAATTGTATGCTTTCTCCGTTCCTGCACAGATAAAAAGAGATGGACTACCCTTAACATTTAGGGGGATTAAAAATAGATGTCCGATTCTCAGACCTACTCAATACGCACAATATATTTTATCCGTGCAGGAACGGAGAAAGACTACAATTTCCTGCGTTGGGGCGGCCTGTCGTAAGAGGCGACAAAACAACCCACAGCCACAGGCTAAAGCATTTGCCCCACTGGATAGCTACCATCCCTGCTCTAAAGTATGTCGCCATAGCAACCTTGATTTGTATTCCGGCATTAGTGACCAGGTTCCAGTCTCACTTAACAGAGCAGCAGCGCATTTGTAGCACCTTTGGTGTTGCAAATGTCCATAGGCGATAGTAACCGCTTTACATCAAGTGGGCCGTCTGCCTGTCTGCTGACCTCTTGCAAATAAAAAATAAATGCACACAAGATTTGAGAATCGGTCAAGCCGTTTCGGAGGAGTATGGTAACTAACATTGTGACACGAGAGTTTTATAGTTATTACATATACTCAATGCTTCTAGAAATTGAGTTATACAAATCAAATTCAAATCAGAGATACACTTTTCTCATCTTTTTTTCGGCAAACTTATTTATATATTTCTTTTACGCAGGAGTTGAGTAGACGGCTTAATTACCAAAGGTGCAACAAATGCGCTGCTGCTCTCTTAAGAGAGACTGGAACCTGGTCACTAATGCCAGAACACAACTCACGGTTGTTATGGCGACATACTTTAGACCATCAGGCAAATGCCGCCACCTGGCTGTGGGTTATTTGGTCGCCTCCACGACAGGCCGCCCGGCCGCAGGAAATTATTTTTTTTTATTTATTTTTTATTTTATAGGTACACCAACAGCATAGTACACATTAATAAGATTATGACATAATAATAAATATAACAATTAAATAAATGCATACATGCCAATAACAGGCGTACACAGCTTTGTCTACAGTTTGTCACTATTTCTAAATTAGAATTTCAGAATTTATATAAATTTAAATTGCTGTAGATAAATGAGGTGAATAACTTAATTTACATGAAAATATGTGATTAATTTCCTTTTAAAAATGTTCGGAATCTTACCGGCTATTTCATTGTATTTGTTGCACATTCTCGACAATGGTAGGTGCTGGCCAAGATTGGTTCTGCACGGGGGAATCCGAAATACTCCAGGCCGAAAATTACGTGGACAATTATAAGGAACATTGATGCGTATACGAGCAAGGAGATGTTGGCATTTGATTTTATTACTGATTATCTTATGGAGAAATATTAAGTCACTCATTATACGGCGATGACGAAGGGTAGACATGTGAAAGAATTTCAGTCTTCCCACATATGGTTGAGTGTACACGATTTGTGGAGTTATATAAGCCAGATGGCGGGTGAAGGCACGTTGTATACTCTCAATTCTCTGAGAATTAACACTGTACACAGGGTTCCATGCGACACTAGCAAACTCAAGATGACTTCGTACAAAACTGTTATACAGAAGTATACGTGTGCTAGGCCGCTTAAACCCTCGCGTACTGCGCTTCAAAAACCTAACATTTGAGCAGCTTTACTAATTTTTACATCAAGATGGGCAGAAAACTTGAGCTTGCTGTCTATTACAATGCCTAAGTCCCGAATTTCCGACACTGTATTTAGAGCTACTCCATCCAGATAGTATGTAGAATTTAAAGGTGTCTTCTTTTTGTAAAAACAATGTGAGAACATTTACTAGGGTTCAGAGACATGCCATTATTATCGGACCACATCTTGACGTTATTAATATCCGTTTGCATAAGAGTGACATCATCTTTTGATTGAATAATTCTAAAAATTTGAGATCATCAGCAAACATTTCGCTGTGCTTGATATGTGCAGTTATATCGTTGATAAATATGAGAAATAATATTGGCCCCAAATGGGAACCTTGTGGCACACCAGATTTAGCGTAGTAGATGTTAGATTTATGGCCACTTACAACAACAGTTTGGGGTCTCAGTGTTAGGTAAGATTGAAACCAATTCAGCAAAAGTCCTTCAATGCCAGCGTTTTTAAGTTTAGATAATAGTATAGCATGATTTACCTTGTCAAAGGCGCTGCTGAAATCAGTATAAATAGAGTCAACTTGCCTACCTTTATCGACCTCAATTGAGACAGAGGAAACAAACGACACTAAATTCGAATCAACTAATCTACCCTGTCTAAATCCATGCTGAAAATCCGATAAACTATTATCAACAAGATTGTGAATTAGAGGATATATTAAACATTACAAATTATATTCTTTCTCCATTCCTTCACGTATAAAATCATCTAAAACTGACGACGACTTCTGTAATTATAGTTTTTCTGCCAATACTGTCAAGACTAATAGATGTTCCCATTGGCCCAGCAGTTATTCTAAAAAATGTTATTAATCTATAAAGGATTGTGAATAACATTTTATAAATTTTTGATTGCTCTCTTTCGGGGCGGGCGCCTGTAGCGGCAGGACTGAAAGAATGTTACGAGTTTATTTAGGGTATGGAGAGAGAGAGAAATAACATATTGCCATCGCCTTAATTGCTTGATGCTATCTGACATCATAGTTGACGACAATGAAAGAGATAGAAAAATTTTAGTTGCTGGTAGTCGAGCACCTTCATAAACAAATTCTACAGTATCTTTGAGATGTGTTCTTGCCGCTTAATTTAAAACCTGTCCTATCAAATTAATTACAAAACTACCCGCTTTCTTAACCGCGTTATCCAATCACCTTTTTCCAGCCGCCATCTTCCGTTCTATACAATTATACTTGTCGTACTTACCGCTGTACCAATGCTACTCGTCTTTACCAGTTAGTCTGCTGTCGATCCTCGCATTTTTTCCGCCACAACTTGCCTGTAAGTGCAGTAATACCTCGCTGCGTGTTTACAAGTAATAATCGATGGCCGCAAGAAGAAGACAAGTCAGTAGATCTGCTGCAAGGGCTGCAACGACTTGGTTAGTGCAGCCCCGAAGTTAGTCTCCCTTTTTATCCATACCAGCAATCCTACCACCGCCATTTTGGATTCTCTCCCATAAAATTAGAATTTTACACTCGACTTACTACACTTGAACCATAGATAGAACCTACCTGCAATCAGGGCGATATAACAGAGAAAGATGCAAACGACCGCTGCCATAGCTTACGAAACTATTATATGATGTGATCCTAATTAACATGTTCATTAAATAATATTTGATTATATCGCAAATTAGAACATTGATATCTATGCGATAGCGAATATCTTGCCACATATTTATTGGGGTTCAGTACGGATTTTGCAATTTTTGGCCGTTGTTATAACCAAATCAAATCAAATTATTTATTCTGTAGAAGCGAGAGGTAGAGTTCAATAATATTTCAGATGGCTGAGAGTAAGTAGTATAATTCAGTGTCGAAGCGATCCATAGCGAGCTCACTTGCTGTGACGCCCGCAACTCAACTGAACGCTGAAGAAAGACTCCGTAGTATAATAGAATGGAGCAGGTGGCGCGCGATTCTATTTTCTAGCGGGTGAGTGGCGGTAACCGCGCGGCTTGAATAATGAAAGAAACAAAGAAGAAAGAAAAAACTTTATTTTCAAAAATAGCGACACAATTACATTCTTATATATTGTTATCCACAGAGTAAAGATGGCGTTAATGGTTGAATTTATTTATCTGTTAATTGGTAATTGATATTTTTTTTACCGATATTTTTATTGGTTGAAAATACCGGTAAATCTTTTCGTTGAAAAATTAATTTTGCTAATGTTAACTCGAATGGTTGAGTTACTTATATGTATTTTTTTTCATTAAATAAACTTTCCTTCATACTTCTACATGGTAATAGTTGAGTTTCTTATATTATTTTTGATTTAATGAACTTTCCTTCATACTTCTACATTTTAAGTTAGATATATAATTTCCAATAATTACCTACGCGACTACACGCAGTGTATTTGTTAAATGGTATTTTTAACCGTTTAGCTTAATTTTATTTACCGAATAGAAGTGTTAATTTTTTTTACCGGTAAATTTATTGGTTAATGGTAATATTTGCCACCACTACCACAGAGCATATTTTGAAAAATTGTGCGCTGCATTTTCAGCAAACAAGGTTTGCCACTCAGCATATTGCTGTGCCGGAATTATACCCAACACAACGCTGATTTTCATATTTCAGATTTCATATCAATAATCGCGCAGTTATGTCTGAATGATTGCAAAATTCTCATACAAATAAAATCCGCGCCATTCTGACACCTCGCGTTTTCTGTCGTATCTGAACCAGAGCTTAATTACAAAAGTTAACAAGTCGTACTGCTAATAATGTATAGCACAGTGTGGGAGCGGGACGAATGATATGCGAGTGAGATAGAGCAACGATTAATAACTGCGTTCCCAGCTGCATGTTATGTTTGGATGGGACGGCCAGAGGAAATTAAGAAGAGCGGATTTCTTTCAAAATGGGTTTATTTAATACACATATCACACACATTACATCTTAGTTAGCAGGGAACAATTACAAAAAGACATTACTGACGGAACAGGAAGCTTAACAATAGACAAACCTAAGTCTATCAGTAGACAAGCTCTAGTGATGTGCCATTGTTTCTCCAACACAACCTATGTCTAGTCGCAGCGGACAACGAACTACTGACTATCTTTATATATTCAATGTACTCTTTGTTCATGACTAGGGTTTTTTTTTACTTGACTTTATGTCGTTGGTCCGAAGACCAAATATATAAAGATAGACACTCTCAGTAAGTAGATCTTTATAGAAGCTCATGGCCTCAGGATACCACGGTCCAAAAGTTTCAACAGCAAATGGCAGAAACTTTTTTTTAAATTTTATTGCTGGAGATCAGCAGACAGGCAGACGGTACACCAAAGGTGCTACAAATGCGCTGCTTCTCTCTTAAGGGAGCCTGAAACCTGGTCACTAATGCCGGAACTCAAGGTTGTTATGACGACATACTTTAGGCCAGGGGTGACAGCCATCCAGTCGGGTTGTTTTGTCGCCTCATAAGACAGGCCACCCGACGGCAGGAAATTTATTTCTTTCTCTGTTTCTTCACGGATAAATAAATAACTTACATCTAGAGCTGCATATTTGTGCCGCTTGTGCTATTCGGCTGTTTCAGCCGCCGAACTGGCCGATGTGGACGTGTTTAGTAAACGGGATACAGCCAACACGTCCACCTAGGCCCCATCCCAAACCAGAGGTTTGCAACGTCGACAGGGATTTAGAGGCATTCACCCGGTACGCCTACAACTGTCACGTGCAATACCAGCCGGCTTTAACAACGCCGGCACATCAGAGGTGGCAAGCGCCCTCCGTAAACCCCGGTCCAAATATGTATCATTTACCCGATTTAATCACTGTATTCATATCACCGTATCATTCGTTTAATTTACTCCGTATCATACCTGTTTAGACTGATAGGCGAAGAACCGTGCCTAACCATATTTATCTCCTTTGATGATCGGACAAAAACCAACTCGAAATAAAACGGGCCGTATCGCGTATCGTATCAGAGCGGCGTATCAAAACTGTGTATCGTGATCGCGTATCATCACCCATCCAGATAGGCGATTATGATATGCGTCAGCGATTTGGATATGGTGATCGGATCAGGCAAATCTTACACTAATATATAAAGCTGAAGACTTTGTTTGATTGAACGCACTAATCTCAGTAACTACTGGTCTGATTTGAAAAATTCTTTCAGCGTTAGATAGCCCATTTATCGAGAAAGGCTATAGGCTTTATATCATCACGCTAAGACCAATAGGATCAGAGTGCTAATGAAGAATGTTTCAAAATGGGATTATTTTTTTTACTATTTCACGCGGAAGAAGTTGTGGACAGAAACTAGTATATTTATGTGCCACGAGCTGCGCACAATATGGAACCGTCTTTAGACATCATTCAAGGCGGCGTGGTTTGTAAATTTTTTTATAATTTATTTGGACAAAAAAACAGTATTGTACAGTATTTACAACTCATTATGATACTTATAAATAAATATTTTAACTTGATACAATACCAACATCATTTATAATTTAAATTATATTAGCTACCGTAAGAAAAAGAGAGAAAGAAAGACAGGAAAAAGAAGAAGAAAGGGAGACCTCACCAGAACGCAGAGTCGGAACCAAGATCACACCGAATGCCTGCAACCAGCCGCAAGGAGGAGAATTTGCTGGCACTATTATGGCAGGAAAGACTACCTGTGTCCCACAGAGGCAGATTGTTATTTCAATAATTACAGGGTTTTGAAACGCACGTGCTAGAATCATATTTGTTATTGTAAAGTAACCATACAACGGAAGTAGTCAATAACCGGACTGTTCATTGATGTAGTAATCGGAAGTCGTTTAACCGGATGTCAACGTAGAAGCATCTATTATCAAGCCAACCGATATCGACAATAGACTAACCGGGAGTTGGAAGTTATATGGCAGAAGTCGATGTTATGACGAAAGTGAAGTGGTACCAAAGTATCACAGGATGGTGTCACTGTAGACGCACTATGAGGATCTTATAAATATAATAATAATAATAATAATAAAGCCCTTTTATTCCGAATGCATGCAATTTAACATTTTTTCTTTTTCTATTTTGTTTCTTATGTCATAGTATATCACGCAGTTCGGCGTGCCTCTTGGCATAGGCCTCCTCCAGCTCTTTCCATTGAACTCGGTCGTCGGCAACTCTGGTCCAGTATGGTCCCAAGGTTAGACGGAAATCGGCGCTCCATTTTGTTTTTGGACGCCCCTGTCTTCTGATGTCCCCTCTTGGGTACCATAAGGTTACTTGCTTGCTCCATTTATTTATCTTGCAACGTAGCATATGTCCCGTCCAACTCCATTTCAGATGATCTATGCGAGTTATTATATCTGTTATAAATATAATAAATAATAATAAATATAAATACTCGTTGATCTAGTCAACAACCAGCAATCTACCACGACAGTCTACAACAGTGGTTCCAAAAGTGGGCGATAACGCCCCCTTGTGGGCGCTGCAGGCCTAAAATAGGGCGGTAAGTGACCTAGAAAAAAATGGGCATTGGCAAGTGTAGCCCACAAGAGTTTACTTGATACCTCAGCGCCCTACCTACTGCGCTTAGGTCTCAAGTTAACTCTTGCGGGCTATAGTAAAAGTCTCGTTTCGAACGAATGTTCAATCTCCGCTAATGTAGCTCTAAGTCGTGGTAGCGTAATGGTTAGCACACGCGCCCCTAAATCGAAGAGCGCGGGTTCGATCCTGACCGGAACGCATGCACCTCTTAGTCAGTTTTCTGATCTAATATGCATATTGTTACAATTATCACGTGCTAAAAACGGTGAAGGAAAACATCGTGATGCAACCTGCACATCGAGATTACCGATGTGTCAAACCTGCCAAGCCGCCTTGGACAAGCGTGGCGGGTATACTGTCCGTTCCCCCTATAATGGGAGGCCCGAGCCCAACAGTAGGACATTTATGGGCTGACTAATGTCAGCTACATTATAATTAATGTAGCTCTTAGTAATCAATTAATTTAATTTGACGTTATAATGTTTTTTAAGTAGGTGAAAAAATGGGGGCGCTAGAAAATAATTTATACTCAAAGTGGGCGGTATACAAAATAAATTTGGGAACCACTGGTCTACAACGAGAGCCTACCACGACAGTCTACAACACATTCTACGATCATCGGTTGAACACAGCGAAAGCACTGTTGGACAAGAGGCACATAGTATATGGTGGTCGATAATTACTGTTTGATAACCGCAGTATTCTTTGAGAGCAGATTTCTGCTCGACCCTGACAAGCGTGGAGTCAACTCTTGGAGTTGTCTTAATATTTCTGTGTATTATTATGCTGTATTTAACAACTTCCCTGAGCCAGTACAACTTATTTGTATACCTCCTGAAGTCCACAATTGATCTTTTTCAGAAAATAATAATTTGTTTAATATGCAAGAACATATTATTATAAATATCGTACCACGTTCACTAAGAAAAATGCACTTGAAATTCTACGAATAAATGAGTCACATATGATACATGGACTTATTATAAAAACGTTACTATGACTCATATGTGACTCATTGAACAGGGAAGTTGTTAATATTGTAATTATAATAGATAGATAGAACACTTTATTGCACACCAAAATATAGAATCACAGGAACAGACAATAATATTTACAATATTTTCTAGGCATTACAACAGGCGGCCTTATCGCTCAAAGCGATCTCTTCCAGGCAACCTAAATGAGAAAAATTTGAATCAGGCGAAATAGGTGGTGCAGAAGAATGGTTATAGAAACATAAATATTTATAGACGAATAGATACATATATACAAAATTATATATACAACTAGCTGTCCCAGCAGACGTCGTCCTGCCCGGTAAAAATAGGGGTTTGTCGCAGAGGGTTAATAATTTCGGGTTGTATGTATTTTTGTATGTTGTATCATAAAAAAATAGAAATTAAAAATTTTGTCTAAAAAATAAAAAATACAATTTAGGGGTGGACTACCCCTAACATTTAGGGGGATGAAAAATAGATGTTGGCCGATTCTCATAGATACCGGATAAGCACAAAAAATTTCAGCAAAATCGGTCAAGCCGTTTCGGAGGAGTATGGCAACGAAAACTGTGACACGAGAATTTTATATATTAGATAATACTCAAGTTATTATTATAAAAGTATTATATTCTGCATGGTTATATTCTGTTAATCAGACATAGCTATTTGTGGACAAATAGCAGTAGTGTAATAATTCTAGTGTAATAAACTTTGATTATAATGTTTCAGATTATTATTACTTTTGCTATTACACGCCATCAAGAGATGAGCGTCACGGGATTTCCCGTCTTTAACATTATTTATAATGACTTACACGTGATATTAGTATTGCGATTAGATTATGGGAGCTGCTACAAGATCTTATGATAACAAATTACAAAAATTGAAATAATCTATCAATATACGTCATGTAACAGTTAATGATATAATCCGTCGGGCTCTTGTTACCGCCGGGATACCTATCGTCCTAGAAACGGCTTATGCCGCGATGATGGCAAGAGAGAGAGAGTATGTCATTAGTGCCCTAGAAGATGGATCGCCCCTTAGTATAGGATGCGTCTTTTTTGTGAAGTGATAATTTCTTATAAGAGGGTAAACCGGTTCGTTACGTAACGCGTTACGGCGCCAAGCAGTAATAGACGGTCCTTTTTTTATCACGTATAGGTTCGCGTTTGACCATTATCTCGCACGATTTGAGCGGAGATATCGTCTAAGATCGAGCACGCTTACCTAGAAGGTACCTATTCACACGAGACTTGAAGACACCTAGGTTGTAGGTTTCGGGAAAAACAGACTCCGGCAGTGTATTCCACTCCTTTGCGGTGCGTATGATGAAGGTGGACTCAAAGCGCTTAGTCCGAATAGGAGGTATGTCCACCATATAGCGGTGCCGCATGCCAGTGCGTCTGGTTGTCCGATGATGGAAGGGAGACGGCGGGATAAGATTGAAGAGCTCTGATGCTCCGGTCCTCTCTTAAGCTAACCCACAGCTCTAATCGTATTTCGGTAATTATATTAAATAATGATGCTAATAATCTACATACACACACTATCCGTGCAGGAACGGAGAAAGAATACAATTTCCTGCGGCCCGGCGGCCTGTCGTAAGAGGCGACAAAACAACCCACAGCCAGGTGGTAGGGCATTTGCCCGACTGGATGGCTACCACCCCTGGTCTAGAGTATGTCGCCATAACAACCTTGTGTTGTGTTCCGGCATTAGTGACCAGGTTCCAGGCTCCCTAAAGAGAGCAGCAGCACATTCGTAGCACATTTGGTGTTGCAAATGTCCATAGGCGATGGTAACCGCTGTCCATCAAGTGGGCCGTCTGCCTGTCTGCTGATCTCCCGCAATAAAAAAAAAAAAAAAAAAAACACAACATACTAATGTACATGTTCAAGAATTGTAACTAAGAAGAAAATTTATTGTATGATCAATAAAAGATTTTATTAGTAAACAACCTTTCCTTACATTATCATATTAATATACATAACATTTAAGTAATAACCTAAGCTGTTCTTAAGTTAAACAATTACAATATTAAATAGTTCAACTAAGATTAGGTACCACTGCTGTCGGGCGTCCCAACACACACGTCTGTTCTTTTTTAATTGCAGGAGTAGAGCAGGCAGAGGGCCCACTTAATAGACAGCGGATTACCATCGCCTATGGACATTTGCAACACCAAAGGTGCTACAAATGCACTGCTGCTCTGTTAAGTGAGACTGGAACCTGGTCACTAATGCCGAAACACAACTCAAAGTTGTTATGCGACATAATTAAGACCAGGGTAGCCATCCAGTCGGGCAAATGCCCTACCTGGCTGTGGGTTGTTTAGTCGCCTCTTACGACAGGCCGCCCCAACGCAAGAAATTGTATTCTTTCTCCGTTCCTGCGCGGATATGCGCCTTGCAGCGATGCAGGGTTCCATCTTCCAGTCACTAGAATGTCTGCTAGTTCAGCTACTGCACAACAGGAGGCCCTAAAACGCCGTAAATACTCAGCCATTGGAAATGGCTTCATATTTGCGTCTTTTGGGGTCGAGACCCTGAAACCAGGGGGGTGTAAGGCGCAGAAGCTTTATCGAGACACAACCAAACGTCTGGACGATGTCTCACGTGACCAAAAGACGTGTATATCCTTGGGCAACGCATTAGCGTTGCCATTCAGGGAGGCAATATCGCCAGTAATTTGGGCACGTTACCAACTGATAGCGTCTGGTACTATTTTATAGTTGGATATCTGGATTTTATAGTTTTTTTTACTTCTGGATATACTAAACCGATTTTAAAAATTCTTGCACCAGTGGAAAGCTACATTATTCCTGAGTGACATAGGCTATTTGGTTGTGATTAATAATAAGTATTATTTTATTAGCTTATTCCGATACAGTTTCCATTAAAACAATAGCTACACAACTGTAAATATTTTTTATATTTCAAACCAATGTTTTGTTTCGCGTCGTTTTTTTTTAATTTAAAAAACCGCCTATAAAATGTCTATAAAATTAAAACGTTATATTTACATCACAGGTCTCGCAACATTATGCATTTGAAAAAATATTTTGGTGTCTTTCTATGTGGTGAGTGGCGACGCTTGAATATTTTCTTACTATTGGAACGCAGTTAATTATGATGAAACAAAATGGTAAGCGAAAAGAAAAATGCTGACCATTTTTTATTGTGCCGAAACCTAGTCCGGCAGATTTTCAGTGCCCACCTCCTAATTCACATATGGCACGCGACTATCGCTAAATATTAAAAAGCAAATAATTACAAAAATGGTATAAGCACCAAAGATTAAAATATAAAGCACTAGAAACAGAACAATGTAGATTGTAATATTAAAAAATCACAATAAATATTTATAATTTATTTATATAATATTGTTACAACCTAGGCGCCAACAAAAACAAATCCCACGTACAGACTTTAAAGCACATTTTATTACCCGTCGACATTTGAACTAATTGTAATCCCTTTATGATCGTCTTCTTTTGTTCACTTATTTATTGGCATACGTTTCTTGGAGAACAGCCTATTGTGCTATTGTACTCGCTCAGGAGCATCATTAGCCATGTGTTGCGGAATACAAGTACAAAATATTCTAGGAAAATATGTCGGCGTTGTCGGGCGGGCACATTCGCATTTGTGAAGTATAAAACGATGGCTTACACGAGGGAGGGGGGCATTTCAGCAACAACTACGGTCAAGGCGTGACGTGTGTACATTCAGGAATCTAATAGTGACGATTTTTGCTCGTTTTATTGAATTACGACCTTCTGTTTTACGCTTGGATTTGTTGCGTTCTGTTATATTTGAACCTGTGTTATACGTGTGTGTATAGTTCTAAGAAACTCTATAATAATTCTAACGGCACTTTTATTTGAGCTCCGCAAACACGTAAAAATATCAACGTTTTTTCTAGCATTACAGATAAACTACATAAATAATGAAGCGCTAAAAACCACAGAGTTAAAAGAAAACAACAAAGGTAACAGAGTGAAAATATCGCCCGAATTATTTCTGAAAACTGCTGAAATTTTACACAAATTCAACAGTGGATTCGACGAGAAAATACATCGATATAATGATGAGAAAACACCAAGTGAGTAATAAGTTGCGCAATTGTTTAAGATTATAGATATTTATTTCCAACTCCCCTGCTAGTAGAGGAGACACTGAAGAGCAACCTGCACCCACCTGATAACCTGGGACTTCTCTCGAATTATAATAATGTTACACGCCGACAAAGTAAATGCACACCTGGTTTATTACCTTTCCCGCATTTTTACTTCTTTTATTTACTTTGTGTTTAAAATTTATAATTAAGAAAAAGATTCTATTGTTATTGTACTTGTTTATCGCCGCAGGTGTGCAGATAACGGTTTCCCGGAAACATCAGTCCACGCGGTCGATTGTTGTATTGTACAGTTTAGTATAAAACGATGCTTGTACTGGTTGTGTCCATTTATATTGGTACCTGTGCTGTACGTGTTTCTGTAGCTCTAATAAATTCTATAGTAATTCCAATGGCATTTTAATTCGAGTCCCTCACTCATAACAATCATATGTTGTATATAAAATTCTCGTATCGCGGTGTTTAGACACATCAGTTGTCTCGGTGTGCAGGTTGCATCACGATGTTTTTCTTCGCCCTTGTTAGCAGGTGGTAGCTTTAACAATATGCACATTAGGCACCCGAACCCGCGCCGTCTGACTTCGCTGCCAAGACTTTCACGCGTCAATTTAAATAAAAATAGTGTGGTGGGAAATAAATTTACTCATGGACTGAATAATAGGTTGGTTCAATATTGGGAGTAGAAGGAACTCACCGCATGCTGCTGCTCTTGGTTCTCTTCTTCAGCCCCAACAACAGCCGTAAAATGCATTCTTCAGTCACTGGACTGAAATTTATTACGCAACCCATATGCAATATATTTATTGACACATTAAAGTAAATATAAAATAGGTATTATCAAATGCAAGGATAATGATCGATGATGTTATGCTGGAACAAGTGAATGAGTTTGTATATCTCGGATGTGCTTTTAGCAGGGATGGAAGGTACACCGCTGATATAGAAAGAAGAGTGAATTTGGGGAATAGTGTGAATGGAGCGTTAGGTAAACTTCTAGGCGCTAAGAACCTCAGCCAGGAGACCCAGCTTGCCATACACAACGCGGTGCTGGTACCTACGCTCACGTATGGAAGCGAGAGTTGGGTATGGAATAGAGAGCATAAAAGTAGAGTAAACGCGGTCGAGATGCGGAGTGACGCTCGCGGACCGCGTTCGTAATACCGAAGTAAGAAAGAGAGTTGGTCTGAATGAGAGTGTCGGGGTGAAGGTAACGAAAAAGAATGCTCCGGTGGTTCTGGCATGTGGAAAGAATGGATGATGAAAGAATGACTAAACAGATATACAATGCAAAAGTGGATGGATGCAGAAGTCGCGGAAGGCCACGACACACCTTCCATGATCAAATTGATCGTGTACTAGCAGAAGGTGATGTCAGGAGACTTAAGAACAGACGAGCGTGCATGACAAGAACTATGAATGTCAAAGAAGCAAGTGAGGTGTGTAAGAATAAGCCTAAATGGCGCTCTGTTGTTCGTGCCTACCCTGCAAGGGACCTGGCGTGAAGTTATGTATGTATGTATGTATGTATCATCAAATAATCATCTCGGTGAAGGTCGTTGTATAGCGGGATCTTAGACTATAACGCTTACCGTCACTGCAACCGCGTAAGGATAAATGCAGGATTTTCGGCAGATTTGAGCTTCCTTGCGTTGAACAAACCCTACACTAGTTGGCAAGACACGGTTCTTACTTTGAGAAACGGTTTGATGCACATTTCAGCGGTTTTCCAACTTTTCTTTTATTATTAACTAGCTGCGCCCTGCTGTCTCCCGCGTGGTGATCGAAAAACGTCATAATTCCAAAATAAAAGATTTTTTCAAAAAAAAGTAGCCTAAGTTATTCCTTATTACATCAGCTACCTGCCAATAAAAATCCCGTCAAAATCGGTCCAGCCATTTCAGAGATTAGCCGGAACAAACGGACAGACAAAAAATTTAAAAAATGTTATTTTGGTGTATGTACCGTATATTCATATGCATGTAGTAAAATGCGGTTATTTCAATATTACAAACAGACACTCCAATTTTATTTATATATATAGATTGACGAACGTGGCGTTGTTTCGATAGTTTGGCAACCATTGATGAATTTGTGTGACCAATGAGACGAATGCTTGTGCGCAGCGCCCTCTGTTGGTGACCGGGCAAATAAAGGTATGAAAGAGGATATGTTGCCAGGATTAGATGCTTTCCAGGACTATGACGGCATGTCGTAACAGTGACATCTTCAGTTTTGATCAGGGAACAATAAGGACGGGCAGGAAGGTTTAAACGAATGGAAAGAAATTACATACATACATACATAACTTCACGCCAGGTCCCTTGCGGGGTAGGCACGAACAACAGAGCGCCATTTAGGCTTATTCTTACACACCTCACTTGCTTCTTTGACATTCATAGTTCTTGTCATGCACGCTCGCCTGTTCTTAAGGCTCCTGACATCACCTTCTGCTAGTACACGATCAATTTGATCATGGAAGGTGTGTCGTGGCCTTCCGCGACTTCTGCATCCATCCACTTTTGCATTGTATATCTGTTTAGTCATTATTTCATCATACATTCTTTCCACATGCCCGAACCACCGGAGTATTCCTTTCCTTACCTTCACCCCGACACTCTCTTTCTTACTTCGGTATATAGATAATACAATATAGATAATTAATTACCATAGTGCAATAGTAATTATAACAATTATTTTAGGGATATCCATAGACTACTTAAACGGTAGAACAGACAAAGTAATACCTTTAATGACATTAATGCAACTCGTCCAAAAAAACTATAATGCAGACCAAAGAGCTAAGAAAAATGATTTAAAGAAGAAATTCAGAGTATATTACATTCGTAATCCAGAAACATTACAAGACTATCGGAAGAATTTAAGAGCTAGGTAATTATGATCATAATACCCTTTCTCTTCTTTCTTTCTTATTTTCTTTCGATACCAGAAGTGCTAATGTCTCCATATTTTTTTTGTAAAATGTATGCTACCATCAAATTCTTGAGTTTTGGCGTTAGGGGCTAGGTTCTTGTCGCCTCCTTTAGAGCGGCAGGACCTTTGGTGCTACAAATGTCCATAGGCGATGGTAACCGCTTTTCGCCAGGTGGGCCGTCTGCCTCTCAGCTGGATACGTGTAATAAAAAAATTCAACGGACAAGTGGAAAAACGAATCACAGCAAAATTTTAACTTGAAGTTTTACGGGCAGGTTTTCAAATTGAACAAGTACATGAACAATCTGCCCGACAAAGAAGTTTCACTTCAAAAAACAATAGTTTCAGAGAAAACTAAAATTTAAATTTGATCTACAGATCAACCTCAAGTTCTAGTGTAGATGAAGACTATGACGACGAAGAGTTGAGGATCGGAGACCGAATGCTGAAAACATTTCTAAGGGACCAGAGAAGAAATGCCGATTTCAGAAATATAAACCGTAAGTACTATCTATCTATCTACAGTATTGTTACATGCCGTCAAAGATATGCGGACACCTGCCTGTCGTAAAAACGCAGTTTAATACCTTTCATGCATTCGGAGTTCTTTTGTATACTTCGTGTTTAAATTTTGCAATCAAGAAAAACATCCTATTGTTATTGTACTTGTTTTATGGCCGTCATTAGTGTCGAACTAATCCATGTTTCTATTGCATTGCGTCGAAGCTTGCCAGGTGTGCGGATTAACTCATTGAACGCGGTCCTTTGATGTATTGTACAGTTTACTATAAAACAATGCCCGAACGGAGTAAGACGTACATTCGATTAGCATTATAGTAATGGACTTTGCGCGTGTTATTGAATAGTCTAGTTATATTTGTACCTGTTTTATAGGTGTCACACAGTTCTAATAAACTCTATAGTAATTCCAATGGCATTTTAATTCGAATCCTGTGTAACTCGTAACAGTATAATAATGAAAATGAATGTAATTATATCTAAATAGAATGCGGTTTTAACCCCCATGGCCTCTGGCATGGTGGCCAGAACGAGATCTGTGCTTGTGCCAGGGATAGTACTTTGTCGGGATACCAGCAGCTACTGCCACCTATAACAAAAGAGTATATCTAAGTGTAAATTTTAAAAATTAACTAAGCCACGACAACTTCTGCTTCTATCCGAGCAGGAACAGAGAAACAGTTTACTTAGTGTGAGATAAAAGGGTACGCACCTTGCACAAATTGTTCGTGTCCTTCGATAGCTTAATGAGCAGGCACCAGTATAACACTCTCTCACATCTTCTAGTTTAAAAATATTAATGTTTTACACACGTCGCGGCGCGGATGGATTGATTTTGAGATTTGCAACGTCTTCTTCTGGTGCGGTAGCGGGGTAGAGGGGGGAGATTTTGAATACGGAACGGAAAGGAGTGAACGAATGGAATGAACTGCCCGTACACTTAGTATGTATAGAATTTCACAGAATTTGATGAATGATATACCTTTAATATTTGTTCGTAATTCTCTGGGTTAAAATTGACAGAGAAGGTTTTATTTAGTTTTATTTATAATTTCTACCGTCGCTTCTTCTCCTCCAGCTATATCACGTTTAGAAGCGGTAGCAATGATAGACTAGGATCGGCTCCGCCGACGGAGTCGGTAACGACTCCCCAAATAACCACTTTAGTCTGTTGGCTTAGCTCATACAGCCTTTTACGGCTAAATACTATAGAGTCAATCCCCCGCAGCGATCGAGCCGAGGGCGAACCTCACAGGTGCCTCCTCGAGCGCGCTGCTTCCGAGCTGAACGCCTCCGCTCCCACGAGTCGGGAAGCCCCCAAAGTCCTGTAACTGAAACAGCCATTTTCAGCAATTCAGCTGGCTCCAGCTGCCAAAAAAAATGTGTGCCAGGACACATATTAGAAGTGAAACATCAACTGACAAGTGATAAAATGAATCGCAACAAAATTTCAACTTGAAGTGTTACGGGCAGATTGTTAATGTACTTGTCCAATTTGAAAACCTGCCCGTAAAAATTCAATTAATCCTTATCAAAATTACTTACTTCATATTCAACCTTGATATAACTTTTGGATTTATTCAATTCGGAGATTCCATTCAAAAGATATCACGAGTTTAAAAATGTAAGAATTAGTGACGGTGACCACGTGATTGTGACACCTTTTCGTGAGCGAAAAATCGTAAGACTCCCTCTATATAGAAGTTTCACTTCAAAAATTCAGCACTAAACAGTGAATACTACTTTCTGCCATCTGAAGTATCATTTAACGTCTGCCTCTCGCTGCTACAGATACAAAAGAGAGAGATGAGAAGGATTTTGATAACGCACTGCCTATTAATGAATATGAAAAATCTAATACCGATTTCAAAGATGATATCTGGGATGTTATCACAAAGAAATACGACTGGAGCAAGGAGACTAAGGATAACGGAGAAAATGGTAAGAATATAGTAGACTTATATCGTGAAAACTGGAGAAAATTTTATTACTTTCTGCCTTGGGCGGCATATCGTAATACTCACTAAAACAATCCACAAACAGGTGGTAAGGTATTTGCCCCTCTGATTGATTACCCTGGTCTAGAGTATGCCGCCATAACCATCTTGTGTTGTTTTACGGAATCAATGGCTAAGTTGCCTCTTCAAGGCATCCTGTTGATAACACCTTTGTCCTTACAAATGTACATTACGATAACTGTTGCGGCCTGAGGACACCCCCCTTATCCGCCCCCCGGAGCACATTTACTCTCCGCACCCCGCATGCCGCCGACGCCCATAGCTGGCACAATTAGCAGCTAGGCGTATTAGCAGTAGGACGGTACGCGGGATAAAGCCACTCTTGGAAGCAAAAAATGTTAATTCTGATACAATACTCATTGATGACTTATAACTCTCTCTCTCTCGACTCTCTCGCATAATTTGTCACATGTACTTCTTTATGTATATTTATAATTTACTAGCGGCCCCAGCAGACGTTGTCCTGCTCTGAAAAAATAAAAATCTATGACCCGATCCCAGCGCCACCTACCGGTTCCCATTGTGGATTTAAACCATCCGGGGACCCACTTAAAGACACAAAAACAAAATCGCTCCCCGTTGTTAAGAGGATTCTACAACCCGATCTCAGCGCCACCTGCCGGTTCCAACGGTATAAAAACTATCCTATCTTTCAAGTTGGATCAAACTGAACACGGTGTGCAAATTTGATTAAAATCGGTTGAGTAGTTTAGGAGTCCATCGCGGACAAACATCGTGACTCGAGATTTATATATATAAGATGTAATAATAAAGAATATTATATAAATAATTTTCAAAAAAAAAGCAACTGTCACCAATAAAAATCACCTTCCATCAGGTGGGCTTAGTCTACCTACTAAATGCTGCTGCAATAGAAAAAGATATTGTTCAATATCTAATAAAACTACGTTTTAACGGTTTTGAGCGCGGTAATTTAATACAGTAGCCGTGATCACGGAAGACAAAGGTGTCTGGTGTCAATGAGTATTGTAACTCTATGGGAGCCCAATCTAATTCCCCACCACTTCGAAACATATTGTGGCTTGAAGAGAAGAAGCGGCACAAGAAACTCTTCAGCAACACGCCTAGCTTTAATAATTTTATACAATACTAGATGTCCCGATAGACGATGTCCTGTCCTGAAGAAATAAAATTTAGAACCCAATTGTAGCGTCACCTACCGGGTCCAATTGTGAATCTATATTCCATACCATTCTCAAATCCACCTGTACACACACAAAAAGTTTATCGGAATCGGTCCAGCCGTTCAGGAGGAGTTCAGTCGCATACATACATACAGAATAATTTCATATATGAAGATAAATTGGGTGGGGGGTAAAGCAAAAATAAAATTATCAATCAAGTTGGTTTGTATTTCGATGGACGCAGAATGAGCTCACAGTGTCTTGCCAACTGCCAGTTGCCAATTGGTTTTGGTTGGGCTAAGGAGGCCGCAGAAAGAGTTAGGGAGGAGGCCGCGTACGCGGACACTATCCGCAGGAGGCGGACCGGCGGTCGAAGGCGCCGCTACGCGCATCTCCTCCTCCCATAATTACCGTCACAGGGGTCCGCTGCTACGGGGGTAGCAGTGGACTTCCCCCCCCCCCTGATTGATGAAGTGGGTCACTCTGCCACCGGGGTGGCCCAGTATTGCCGAGCGTTGGGGCGTCGCGGTGCAGTAACTCTGTTCTAAATCCCGTGACGCCCCGTAAAAGCGCGGATATAGGGGCGCAGGTTGAGGTTTGGTGGGTAGTTTGGCGATCGGTTTCTCGCGACTGCTTCTGTTTGAAGCTAGCGTGGAGAACCGGTCGCTGAGAGTCCCACACACCCTCGTTGTATGCTTCTACGCTGCATTTGGACCTTCCACCGAAGGACCCGAGGACGGTGTCCAAAGACATTCCCCCTGCGATATCAAAAAAAAAATGGGTCTTAATAGTTTTGATGTTCGACTCCCAAACAGGTGATACTTGCCAACCATCTCCATGGAACCTTGGGTGTTTTTTGAATTCAATGGCCTCACACATCAATCTAGGTATGAAACGATTCTCTGTTGCGAGGATTTGTGGTTTATCTGAATCCAAATTCATTCAAACACTAGATCACTGACCATTATTTGTACATTAAATAAAATTTGTTGCAGTATAGAATTGTCCTGTTACGAGTCGCGAGACTCGAATTAAAATGCCGTTGGAATTATTATAGAGTTTATTAGAACTATACAAACACGTACAACACAGGTACAAATATGACCGAACACAACAAGTCCAAACGTAATGCGGAAGGTCGTAATTCAATAAAACGCGCAAAGTTCGTCACTTATTAGATTCCCGATTGTAGTTAACACGTCTCACTTCGCTGGTGGTTCTCGCTCTACTAACGCCTCCCTCGATCGGGCCGTCGCTTAATACTGCACGAATGCAATGCGCCTGTATCGTAGTCGACTTAAGCCGCCAAACCTGGCTAATGACTCGCCCATAGATGGCCATAAAAGAGTACAATAAAACATTGGGCCGTATGCCAATAAATAAGTAAACAAAAAAAGACGATCATAAAAGAATTATGATTAGTTCAAATGCCCACATGTAATGAAATGTATTTTGTTTCAGACATGTCTGAAACAATGCACATTTATTATCCGTTGGCATTTGATCTAATAACATTTAAATTCTTTTATGGTCGTCTTCTTTTATTTACTTTGGGTTTGAAATTTGGGATTAGAAAACAGGCCATTGTTTTATTGTACTCTTTTATGTCAGTTTGCGGCAGAGTCATTAGCCAAATGGGACGGTGTTAAACGCGCCACATCGCCTCAATGGAAAATGTTTTATTTGATCGATCACTAGATGGCGCTGTACGTTAATGTAAAGCGATAATGTTTTAATTGTGTTATTTTATGTAGTGTACCAAAGGTTTGTATCGAATGAAGACTCCAATATACGGGTCATGAGTAAAGGTTTTTTTTATTCACCCCCCACTGTACCCTGAAAGTACCCGGGAGTCGTCCAGACGGTTTAAGTGGACTTGGATACGGGAACATTGCATTTTTGCAGTATAAAACGATGAACTGATGGAGAGGGGAAGCAGTCGAGCGAGAATAACAAGCGAAGCGAGACCTGTGTCCTGTGTACTACAATCGAGATTCTAATAAGTGAAGGACTTTGCGCGTTTATTGAATTACGACCTTACGCATTACGCTTGTATTTGTTGTGTTCGATTATATTCATGCCTGTGTTATACGTGTTTGTATAGTTCCAATAAACTCTATAATAATTCCAACGGCATTTTAATTCGAGTCTCGCAACTCGTAACATTATTTACATTACAGATATACATTTTTTAAGTTAATTCAGATAAAAATAAGAGTAAAGAAGACGATTGGAGTGAATTTGAACGGGATAAACCTAAAGACGAAAAAGAATTTAATCGAGACAACGAAATAAAGCACATAAAAGAATTTGCTAATAATAAATATGACGAATGGAGTGAAGAGAAGAATTACGATAAACCTATAAAGCATCAGCGGAAGAATGAAGAGAAATGGGAGATTAATAATACGAAGAAGAAATCTAAATGGAACGATGGGAATGCAGAATGGAATAAGAAGGTCAAGAAATTCGACCCGATAAATAATTGGGAAAAAGCTGAAGTTTCGAAAAAAAAAATATCCAAGGTATGAACCTATTAGCTACTTTTATAATGCATGTGCAAAATTTAGAAAAGTATAGGCACCTTCTAACAGAGATAAAATCTATGTTAACTGGGTTATCATCTGAGGTATATATCAAAAAATTCTAAACAACATGTATGTGTTTGAACTTTTGAACGCTTTTAATATTGTCATATGTTTTAAAGGTATTATTAATTTTTTCTTAAGTTATTGTCCCATATGCTTACAATCATAATTATATTAATACATACATACATACGTAACTTCACGCCAAGTCCCTTGCGGAGTAGGCACGAACAACAGAGCGCCATACAGGCTTATTCTTACACACCTCACTTGCTTCTTTGACATTCATAGTTCTTGTCATGCACGCTCGTCTGTTCTTAAGGCTCCTGACATCACCTTCTGCTAGTACACGATCAATTTGATCATGGAAGGCGTGTCGTGGCCTTCCGCGACTTCTGCATCCATCCACTTTTGCATTGTATATCTGTTTAGTCATTCTTTCATCATACATTCTTTCCACATGCCCGAACCACCGGAGCATTCCTTTCCTTACCTTCACCCCGACACTCTCTTTCAGACCAACTCTCTTTCTTACTTCGGTATTACGAACGCGGTCCGCGAGTGTCACTCCGCAGATTTTGCGCAGTGCTCGCATCTCGACCGCGTTTACTCTACTTTCGTGCTCTCTATTCCATACCCAACTCTCGCTTCCATGCGTTATTTATATTATTTTTATTAATACGTTAAGCAAAAACTTTGTACCGTTTAAACTAACTTGTACTGTGCAGTATGAAATTTCGCACACTTGTAGTTTATATAGAGAAGGAGTGCAGCATGCAATTTTTTTCTAATTATGCGTACAAAATACATTAAATCAATAAAAAAAAACATTACACACTCTACCATGTATTTGACACACGCATAAATATACTCTTTTGTTTATTGTTCAAATCAAATTATAGAAGTATTATAGTCTTTGACAACGGAACCTTAGAAATGTTCCAACATATAAGTTAAATTAATTATGGTCGAATTTCGACCACTGGGTGACGTCTATTATACATTAAAACACATTCGACTGTGCCACAGGCCATATTCGTGCCGAAGAGAGTCGTGTGAATAAATTTGGTTAGAATACATAGTGTTAGTGCCGTATAAAAAAAAATGTTTACACAATATTAACGTTATATCAGAAACAGGAGCAGAGGCGAAGAATTGTAATTGTTCATTCAAGTGTTTTTTTTTAAATCAAATTCAAAATAAGTTCCACTGGAGAACACTTTATGAAGGTCATACATATAGGTCAAATTTTAATTTTACTTCCTAGTCTATGTACACCGCTTCGCAACGTTTTATTGCTGTTAAGGAGAAGAAGCGGCAACTTACCTTATAAAAAACATGTTATTTAATAAAATTTTCCGTTCAAGCAGTCAAACTATTGAACGCCCTCCCCATATGATACGAGATAGTCCGTCGGAACCCATTTTTAAAAGAAGAGTTAAAGAACACTATATAACCTAAGTAACTGATATATATATATATATATATATATATATATATATATGTGTGTGTGTGTGTGTGTGTGTGTGTGTGTGTATGTGTGTGTGTGTGTGTGTGTGTGTGTGTGTGTGTGTGTGTATGTATGTGTGTGTGTGTGTGTGTGTGTGTGTGTGTGTGTGTGTGTGTGTGTGTGTGTGTGTGTGTGTGTGTGTGTGTGTGTGTGTGTGTGTGTGTGTTTGGGTATGTATATGTGTTTTTTTTTAAGAAAGGTCAGATAAAAAGTAGTTTAAATAAGCGTGTATGTATGAGAAGATTAATGAAAGTTGATGAAGCGAAAAGTGTTTGTCAAGATCGTAACAAGTGGAGATCCATTGTCTCTGCCTACCCCAATGGGAAACAGGCGTGACAATATGTATGTATGTATGTATATATGTATATACTAGGTATGTATCGATATATGTGTATGTATGTATATCTATCTGTATGTAGTTTATAATGTAATATTTATTTTCAATAAGTACTTTTATGTAATAATAAGTTTCATGTACACAACCCTGCCTCTTGTCTTCCCACTTTCACTAGACCCATAGGTTTGCTGGAAGAAAACTCTTTTTAGGGTTAAGCTCGCCTTTGTACATCACCATTCTTTTATACTTTTATTTGTAACTATTTTGTGTACAATAGGGAATAATAAATTATTTTCAATTAAAATATCATTTTATTTCGTTGCATTTTAAATTTGGTTTCAGTTCATTTCAAGTTAGTTCAAATTCATTTGACTTTCAGGTTACACGAAGAAATGGAGTGACAGAAATAAAGAAACGAAATACTGGGATAAAAAGCAGGATAATTCGTGGGATAAAGTAGACAACAATAGGAATAGTTTCAAAACAACTAAACGCAATAAAATAAGGAATGTAAATTCCAAGCCACGTGTAAATGAATGGGAGGATTTTTCCCCAAAAAAGGAATATAAAGGAAGGAATAAGGAAGGTGGAAATGTAAACTATCGCCCCTTTGGAAGGACCCCTATTCCTTTTATAGGAAAAAGAGGAATATATGATGATTAATAAATATAATATAATATCGTTTTATTAATTTACTAGCATTTATTCATTTGTGTCTGGAGGGCCTGGTCTAGTGTATGCTGCCATAACAGCCTGGAGTTGTGTTGTGGCATCAGTGGACAGGTTCCAGTCTCCCTTGAGAGAGCAGGGAGAGAGGCAACAAATTGGTAGCGCCTCTGGTGTTACATGTCCAACTGCTTTCCATCAGGTGAACGAATCTGACTGCTGAACTCATGCAGTAAAAAAGCTATTTAGTAAAAGAGACAACTTACAAATGCATACAGTGCCATCTAGTATGAAATAATAGCAAAGAAAGTATGAATATGATGAACTTAGGTAAATTAGGAGGGCTAAAATATCTGTGATATCCAGAGATGTGCCGATTATTTATATACCTTAAAGTATGGAAGAACGGCATTATATTTAAATGTTACATTGTATTTAAAAGATTCTAAAATATGTTCATGCTATAAAGGACATAACATTGATATTTTTTTATTGCAGGAGATCAGCAGACAGGCAGACGGCCCACTTGATGGAAAGCGGTTACCATCGCCTATGGACATTTGCGACACCAAAGGTGCTACAATTGCGCTGATGCTCTCTTAAGAGGGACTGGATCCTGGTCACTAATGCCGAAACGTAACACAAGGTTGTTATGGCAGCATACTCTAGACCAGGGGTGGACGCCATCCCACCACCCATATACAGCGTGTTTCAGACCTTACGACAATAAATCAGACCACGTTTTCTTCATGACGTACTCTGCCCAAATACAAAAACAAATCTAGGTAGCTTCTTTGGTTTAGCCACAGGACCTCATTTTTCATTTCAGAATATGACAACATGTATCAGTTATTGTGTCTAAATCGGTAGGTTAGTAACGAATGTATCGTATTGCCAGCTCGTCTCTTCATCATTAAACGCGGAAGTTGTTCATTGTTACGCTCTCGCTCGCGAACCAATATTTACAAGATGTTCTGTTTTCATTCCCTTTTTATCGTAATCAATTTGTTCGGAAATTGCTTTTTTTTTAACTTTGACATTACGGTTGATTCAATAGTACCAAAAAATTTGTATGCAGTACGACAGCTAAAATTATTATTTATTGTCATTTGAAATGAAACACGCTGTATAATTGATATTAAACATTATTTTATTATAAATTGTATAATAAAATTGTATTGTAAATAAAGTTAGTGTACTTAATTTTCATTAAGTACAAAACATAATAATTATAGTAAAATATTTGATTACATTACCTATAATATAATATATAATAAAATAAAATAAGAATACGTGAGTTTGTATGTATGTGTGTATGTGTACCCATACAATGTATGGAATGTACAATTTTATTTCAGCCAAAACACTTTTATGAACGAATATATTGAACCTGCTTTCATTTATTACTTGCAACATTGAAATATCACCCATTTATAAATAACATAAAAAACGAATTAAAAGAAACATGAAACGCTTACAATCGATATTTAATTTCATATATTTCTTTTTTATATTAAACAATATAATTCAATGCAGAAAATATGATTTGGAAACGGAATCTCAAAAACTTTACGGCGAAGATTTTCACTCGGTTCTAAAGAGATTTCGAAAAACACCAGATTATTTGAAAATTTTGGAGGAGAAGGTAAGTAGAAAGAGTTTACTAGAGTAATCAAAAACCTTGTTAAATATACACACACGTTATCATTCATAGTTCTTACCAAATTACAAAAGTCAAAAGCGTAAGGCAGAATATCGTAATAAGGTACAACGTGCTAAATCTGTCGAAATTAGATTTTGGTTTCTCTCCGTGCAATACTATTTACGCACATACTGGGCCCTTTGCAAGGGATTAGACCGTTATCAATTATGAAGGGCATTCCATTAAAAGCAATTCAACCAGTAATTGATCAGCTTGTGTGGAGACTCGACCCATTGGACGTACAATGGCTCATACCCACTAAAACCACCCTCTTCCGATGCCCCGCGCTTAAGGCAGGAAAGGTATGAGACTTAGAACGTAGTTACGCCCACGCCGATCCTAGCGCAAAAGTTGCCTGAGAAAGCCACTGGAAGAGCTAACTCACTTCGACGACAGGGAGAAGACTCCTCTGCTCCCTTGATGCGAGAGGGCCCCTGAAGCGGTATTATTTAGGGAGAGAAATCATGCGCATATCTGCGCCTCCAAGCTCCAGGCTGACGTCGGCGCCCACGTGGCGGTGCAGGAGTACGCGCAATTCTATTTCTCTTCCTATCTCGTTCAGCGGCCTCCTTTAGAGACATCACTGTCTCGCAGAAATTAGCCGCACCCACCCGATGATCTTCGCTGTGCAGCATGGTTTGCACCAGGCTGCCGAGCGAATCGATCGGACCTACTAGTGTCTCGAGTTGAATTCTCTGCGGCGTCCAAGCTGCGCACTAGCGTATGAAACGCCATATCAAGCGCGCCACACTGGTGGCACTGGGGTGAAGGCTGACAGCCCGCTATCTGAAGGCCAGAGTACCGCGATTCCGCGCGAGCCATCGCAACAGCTGCGGTCGAGTCGCTCCAACCGTACCAACGCCGGCCACAGGGTTTTCCAACTCTACCGACCGAGATTAGCAGAACCGCGTTGGGCGGAGCAGAGTTTGACGCTGGCGGTCGTGTAGGAAGGGAGGGGTGTTTGGAGAGGAGGTTTGGGAGGAATGGGAAGAAAAACAAGGATTTGGACTGGATAGGTGGGACACCACTGTCACGGAGTGAAGGGGGGAATGTAACAGTGGCCGCTCGGGGCCCTGGGGACGCATCCCATTGTACAGCTTCCTGGACGTAGAACGTAAACAACCCACAGCCAGGTGGAAGGGCATTCACCCTACTGGATGGCGACCACCCCTGATCTAGAATATGCCGCCATAACCACTTTGAGTTGTGTTCTAGCATTTGTGGCCAGACACCAGAGCAAAAGCTCATCTATTTGTAAGTCCTTTTGGTGTTGCAAACGTCCATAGGCGGTGGTAACCGCTTCCCATCAGTTGGGCTCCTACCTGTCTGCTGAACTCTTGCAATAAAGAAGTTACTATCGGTTTTAGTTGTATAAAGTGAAGTTATTGATAAATAAATATTTAAACATAATTATTATTGATTAAAATTAATTGTTTTTCAGGTCAAAGAGTTGGATACTCACCAAGTGACGTTAAGCACAGCGTTCACTTATCACTTCGTAAATATGAAAATGGCGCGAAAAATAAAGGAAATGTTTGGAATAAATGAACCAAGTACGCCTCACGAAACCACTACGTCTTCTGCTGCGCGGATGTCTAAGTAAGTGTCGTATTATGTATTAGGAGTGTATATATTGTAGCGACCGAGAAAAGAAATTTCCAGCAGCGTAAACCGGTTAAAAGACTTTTAGAAAGAGGTAGAAGATTCTGGAAAGAAAAGACAAGGACGGCTATATTTCAGAAAGGGATAGAGGAGGAACGAATATTCTATAATAGAGAGTTCAGGAAGGACAAGAAAGAGATAGATAGATGTTTAGAAAGGGGCAGATAGTAAATAAAAGAATAACGAAATTATGGGTTCTAGAAGATTCTTCCAGGTATATAAGCAGCGTAAGGCGCGCCTACGAGAAAGTCAGTTCTAGACAGCGAAGCGACAAATGCGATACGAAAGAGTTGGAAGAGAACTTTAATAGAAGACAGTGACGAGTTAAGTGGTGACTTTGGTGACAAGTTACGGGACAATTAAGTGTAGGAGGAGAGTAGCGTAGTTCGAGAGAAGAACTAGAAGCGAATTACACGCGGTAATATAGGAGGTGAGCGCTGCAGTAGCAGGAGGTGGTCTACGCAATCTCAGCGACGGTTTTGTGAGCGAGACAACTTATTGTTGGGACAGTGCATCGTTACTCGTGCGTATAGGGGCAACCCTGTGGAAAGGTATTACGTGCGGCTGTGTAAGTCAATAAAAGCTCTCAGTTAAAAACTGGTGTTTTCTTCCAATCCTTAGTGCGTAATCCGCGCGTACGTAACACTATCTAAATATCGAGGGCTTCATAACAAACGGGCGTGCAGACAAAACTGCAATTTTACATAAGGTACAAAATTGCGACTAAAAGCTATTTGATTGTATGAGGCTGAAATTGGGGAGATAAAATCTCACGGTCTCCGCTGGCTCGGTCATGTAGAGCGGATGGAGGAGGATCGGGGAGTGAAGAAAGCATGCTTGGGGGGACCAGTCGGTCGGCGCCTGGTTGGTCGTCCCAAGTATCGCTGGCAGAATAGAGCAGAGGCTGCCCTAACCGCACTAGAAGCCCATTATTGGCAAGACACTGCGCAGGACAGAAGGAAGTGGGTGCTTTCGTTTCGGAGGCCAAGACTCACCTTGGGCCGCTGAGCCAACGGAGTTAGTTAGTTAGTATATGACTGACATTAGGTCTTCTTTTTGTGTTCCTAACTGCATACTGGTAAAACTTTCTAAATGCACAGTTTTTAGTAAACAACAACAAAAATTGCTTTGTTGCGTATACGCCTATATGCGGGTGCGATGCGATGGCCGGGAGAAGGCAAACAGACGGGAAGAACAAGCAAGGAAGGAAGGACTTACTTCGCCACCAGTCCGCCGCCACACTGCGCTCGTCCCCCGGGGGTTCACACTCTCCCTAGGGTTCTGTGTTTTATCATTAAATGCAATCTTGGGTTTATTTTCTTTAATTGCTCCAACAAATTTACACACGGCAATAAATACGTATTTGTTGCCGTGACACCACTGACAGCAACTATCTGTCTCTTGTTTAGCGCTTTCTTCATTTATAGTTTTATCCTATTCTGGATGGCGAGGATGGGGAGGAAGAATTTACAAGGAGGTGTTCCTCGGCGCAATCACCTATATGTTATGAAACCCTCGATATCAAACAGAGTCGCGTTAGTTACACCATTTATAACTCAAGAACGGCTGGACCAATTTTTATGAGTTTCATGTTTTTGAAATTGTCTTTCTCTAGAAAAGGGTAACAAGTATTAAAATATGATATTCATCAATAAAAGAAATATAGTTAAAAAATGTCAGTCTCAAATTCACCAACCTGCACTACTTGTGGTCATTTGGAAGATATCTCACATTTGCTGATGAATTGTACATACATACATACATAACTTCACGCCAGGTCCCTTGCGGGGTAGGCCCGAACAACAGAGCGCCATTTAGGCTTATTCTTACACACCTCATTTGCTTCTTTGATATTGCTGATGAATTGTGTAATAAATAAAAAGAACAGACAGGAACTGATGAGAGGCTTCAGTCTAAATCGTATGGATATTGGTGCCATACAAACAATTCCGTCTGAGACCACATCAAAAATGTCTCAACGGTTGGGCGGTGTGATTGGAGTCCTTCAACAGTGACTGCTTTTGTTTTTCCTTTTTTTATTATATAATGTATGTATGAGTAATAAAACTACGTTTTAACGGTTTTAAACGCGTTAATTTATTTGATTTTTGTTATTCCGACGTTTCGGCCACTTTTCATTGGTCGTGCTCACGGATGACAAAGATGTCAAGTGTCAACGAGTAATGTTAAAGTCGTAGACAGAGAATTACGGCTGAAGTTTAATTTAGCCTACCGCCAACTTCTTCATTTTATTATTTAGTTTTAATTTTGTTTATGGTTAATATTTATTAATTTAATTTACCACCGCTTCGCAACATGTTATAACTTCAAGAGAAGAAGCGGCGCAAGAAACTCTTCAGCAGACATGCCTAGTCTAATAATTTTATATAATTTAAAATGGACGTAAGGAAAAATAAAAGAAACTATCAGTCAAGTTGGTTTTTGATCCGTTGCACGCAGAACGAGCTTACAGTGTCTTGAGTCTGGCAGTTGGTTTTTGCTACTTATCCTTGTAAATAAAACACACTTTTAACTCTTTATAGTTATTTCGGAAAAAAGAGTGGTTTTAGAAGAGATTTCCGTCAAGGTCCAGACAACAAAAGTGAAGAAGTGAACCCGATTGATGTCTTGGACCAATACTCCGCATTTTCTTCGCCGTTAACTGCTGCGGAAATTAATGCTTTCAAGGACTTAGGCTTTGAATATGCTGGGTAAATGCATTTTCTATATTACATGATAATTCTTCTCTGTGCAGGAGCAGGTACTAATTCCTGCGATCGGGCGGCCTTTCATAAAAGGCAACAAAACGACCCATAGCTAGGTGTTGGCCCGTATGGTTGGCTACCACCCCTGGATCTAGAGTATGCCGTAGTAGCAACTTTGAGTTGTGTTCCGGCATCAGAAACTAAAACCCGGGCAGGGTTTTAGTTTCTCCTCAAGACCGGCAGTACATTCACAGCACCACTGGTATTGCTGTACAGTCAGTGTCTTATAAGGACCGGCCAGTGGTTAAATAGATAAGAACATCAAAAATGATCATTGAATTGTGCATTACGTTTTGACTGGTTGTGTTCAGTAATATTTGTACCTGTGTTATACTAAACAGATATACAATGCAAAAATGGATTGATGTAGAAGTCGCGGAAAGCCACGACACACCTTCTATGATCAAATTGATCGTGTACTGGCAGAAGGTGATGTCAGGAGCCGCAAGAACAGACGAGCGTGCATGACAAGAGCTATGAATGTCAAAGAAACAAGTGAGGTGTGTAAGAATAAGCCTGAATGGCGCTCTGTTTGTTCGTGCCTACACCGCAAGGGACCTGGCGCGAAGTTAGTATAGTAGTGGGCGTAATGTCGCGCATGGCATGTTCAACACATGTAACGTTGTGCTTGTTTAGTGTCTGTGACCGCTTAGTGTGACATCGCACTGCATTCGCATCATGAAAACTCTGTCCGTCTCTCTCGCGCGGACGAGCTTACGAGTGTGAAGGAGACAGTTGAGTAGACTCAGTCCCCGCGTCCCGATTGACAACCAAAGAGACTTAAAAAACGACTTGCGCATCTGACGACTTTGGCCTACTTACGTGCCGGGGATTATATAGTTCTAATAAATTCTATAATAATTCCAACCGCATTTTAATTCGAGTCCTGCAACCCGTAATATTATTATTCTAACTGTAAGTGGGCACTAAGAGAGGATATTTGAATATTCAACCCCCTAGGGGGGTGAAACAGTGTGTAAAATTTTGTATGAAATGTATCATATTCAAAGTAAGAAGCACGATACTGTCCGTCTCCTCTTAAAATGGGAGAATCCATGCCCAGCAGTGGGATTTTACAGGCTGTTATTATTTAATCTAAAGATCCTGCTCAATCGCCACTTTCCACCAGGCATGTGATACATGGTATTATCAAACACATGGGTCCTGACGACGCTGGTGAACATTCCACGAGACTGCCGTCCATCGACTCAGTAAGATTCACAACTACCGAACATAGCTCTATACATGAGGTAATGCAGCGTTAATCCCGGTTGTATTGCACTTTTTGTTTATTTCCATGAGAAAGGAACAGCATCTATACTCCTCCTAAACCAGGCAACAAATTTTAATTTTTAAACGATTTCACCCATGGGCGTAGTCTCGGAAAAATTCTAGTAATATTATAAAAAACTAGCTATCCCGGTAGACGTCGTCATGCCCGGAAAAGCTTCAATCGATATTTAACAAATAAAAATAGGGGTTGATAGTCGAGGCTTGAAAATTTAGGGTTGTATGTATTTTTTAATGCTGTCACATAAAAAAATTAAATCTGAAAATTAAAAAAAAATAGGGTGGACTACCCTTAACATTTAGGGGGATGAAAAATAGATGTTCTCAGACCTACCCAATATGCACACAAAATTTCATGAGAATCGGTCAAGCCGTTTCGGAGGAGTATGGTAACTAACATTGTGACACGAGATTTTTTATATAATAAGATATTATTATATATTCAAATTTGCAACTTGTTTTTTTCTTTTTTAGTCCTTTTACATTGGTTACGTTCCACAAGAGATCCACTTGTTAGCAGGCGTTACAATCATAAACTCTAGTGGAACGGATTTGGAGCGTTGATGTCACACAAATGTCATGTCATTGGTTAATTTGAAAATCTCACCTTTTTATAGAGAGAAAAAATACTCTGTAGTCAACGTCTACTACGACCCACCTCTTGACATGGGTCAATGTGAGCGCTGGGTGATCGAAAATGATGACGTCATTAGTGACATTTTCGCCATTACCATAGCGACCGTGGTCGCCATGTGGAACCACTGACGGAGCATTTTGGGCGATGTGAGCTACTAACGGAACGCGTCCATTGTATATATATAGTTCTAAACAAACGCAAATTCATTCGCCTTTCTTTATTTATTTTATTATTTTAGTAAGGCTAACAATCAAATAACAACATAAATAAAACTATTGCTAATTACAAGCCTTAGCCTTTAATTGTATTTAAGTTCGAGATTGTATGATAATATACAGCGGTCAGCATTTTTTTGTTTTACTGTCATCCGCCATGTAACGTGCGATAAAGAACTTGGTTCCAAAAATTATTTGTCTATTTCAATGAAGCCTTAATATAAGTAATAAATACATGGCTATGTTTAATTTCGTTATATCACTTCTCTTAAAGGTGACAGCAGCATCGCAAACGGAGGTGGTGGAAAGTACCCTGATGACCGAACCTTCTCTTTACAAGTACAGAGCACTACAGAAGCAACATAATAAAAGAAACAGTTTAATATATTAAGAAATTATAACATGGATGTATCAAATGTTTAGTTATTTCTAACTAGCGGCCCCGGCAGACGTTCTCCTGCCCTGAAAAAAAGTGTGTGTGTGTACTTATGTACACGCGTTAGAAGTTATACTTCTTTAAATTGGTTAAAAACTAAAGCCCCTACCACGATCGAATCGACCGTGGTAGGGGTTTATTTTTTAAACGACCGTATTGAATACTACAATCAAAAACTGAGGTTATCTCTAAATATAAAAAATAGAAAAAGCGATTAAATTACTGACGTTTTTTAGAAATTCACTGAAATTATGCTGATCACTTTAATATATATATATATATACATATATATATATATATATATATATATATATATATGTCGCAGAACGGCCTAGTTCTCACGACATCTCCTTTAGTTATTGCAGGTTTAGTGGGCGTAATCAGGATAAAATGCGAGCATAAAACACGATAGCCACGGTTTATACACTTTTAATTTAGATTTGAAAGACATTTTAACATAGTTTAGATCGAGCAGCGGGTTCAGGGCACCGCTCATACTTCTAACTTAACCCTTTCTTTAAAATACTCCACTCGACCTGTTGCCACCAACCAAATGTGCCACAAAAACTCCTCAGTCTACCCAAGTAGATATTACTCAAAGTATAGAGGGCGCGTCTGATCCCGCTCCGCCATATGCTCTGCTCTCATTGGTCGTTTATTAAATTACAATATTCATAACTTTTATTAGGTTAGAACGGATCTTTAAGTTATAGAAACATTTAACAAATTTAATTAAATTACATTAAGAATTTTAGAAGTAATTAAATGTAAACAAATGATATTGTGTGTTATACATCCAGTCAACAATACGTCCAATTAAAGCTTCCCTCCGACATATATATGTGTGTGTGTGTGCGTGTGTGTGTGTGTGTGCGTGTGTGTGTGTGTGTGCGTGTGTGTGTGTGTGTGTAGGATACTAAATAAATTATTTATAAATCATCAAACTTATATTAATTAAAACACAATAAAGTAAAGAAATATTACAATGATCGTCTCACAATCCAGCTATCAACTCGTTGCTACGCAACCACCATACTACACTCGACCATCTGAAAAACTAAAATGTTGACTATAACTAACTTCATGGTGTAGATTTTATCGTGAAGGTGTGCGCGAGCATCGTAAAAATTTACTCTCATCATTTTCCCTAACGCGCCTAAAGAAGTATAACTTCAAAATAACAGTCTAGGTCCCGATCCCAGCGCCACCTAACGGTTCTACTAGCAGTAAATAATATGTTATAAAGCAGTGTGACAATGTGAGTATTTCGGCGAAAGCGAATAAGGAGCCACTTCATATGATGAATGTTATTCAAAATTCAAAAATTCATAAATTTATTTAGCGCACGGCGCGTTGTCTTGTGAAACGTCGACAGTTAGTGTCCAAAAATGGCTGCTCCTACCCTGCTGTGCATTGGCCGTCGCCTCACACAGGAAGAGGGTAGACAGCAAAATTGATAGAGCAGTATTTTACCTACCTTATACTAGCCAAGGAACGAACAGTTTGCAATATAAAATAAATCTTCAGGGGGCAACCTGCCCCCTGAAAATTGTTGTCAGGTTTTCAAATTGCACAAGTACATTAACAATCTGCCCGTAAAACTTCAAGTCATATTGTTTTTGCGATACATTTTGTCACTTGTCAATTGAAGTTTCACTTCTGATAGTGTCCCAGCACACGTTTCGATTTTTCGCAGGTTTAGTGCAAGTTATTATTTAGTTAGGTTAGGTACATTTTAATTGCCGTCAGGACCATTGGATGTGTCTTCGGTTCCCAAGGTCCTGACACAGGGCGTCGAGATGGACTAAAGAGGTGGTTTAGTTGGTAGGTCCGAGCATGCCATCGGGAGTCCAACACTACTTGTCCCCGAGCGGTAGGGTGTCCATGATAAATTACACCTCGTAAAAAAAGGTATATTTTAATTAATGCATTTTTATTGAAACCTGTTTTATTTTATTAAACAAAAAAACAGAATGATAGGGAACCAAAAAACGTAAACAACCCACAGCCAGGTGGTAGGGCATTTGCCCGACTGGATGGCTACCACCCCTGGTCTAAAGTATGTCGCCATAACAACCTTTAGTTGTGTTCCGGCCAATTAGTGACCAAGTTCCAGTCTCCCTTAAGAGAACAGCAGCGCATTTGTAGCACGTTTGGTGTTGCAATTGTCTATAGGCGATGGTAACCGCTTTCTATCAAGTGGGCCGTCTGCCCGTCTGCTGAACTCCTGCAATAAAAATAAAATAAAATAAACACTTATTTATTTATTGATTCTGAAGCGATATGAAGTTTGCCGGGTCAGCTAGTAATAAATATTAATTACCTACTGAATCGTTCAAAGTACCTCTAATTCTTCTGGACCCCTAAAAGCCTTACACGGTATTTGAGCTAATTATTTAAATTTCGCTACTGCGCAATTAAATATATTCTTATTAATTAACGTCATTGTATTTAAATAAAATCTGTTAAAACAAAAATTAGTTTATTGAGAATTAAAATTGTATTTTTTGCATATCCTACAGTGTTTGTCTTTAATACTGGAGACGACAATACTTCTATTGTATGTTGAGTCTTGGGCTAAAGTTATGTAATGGGTTCAGATGTGGCCTTAAAAAAATATTTGATTTCCTTTTTTTAATGAATTTAGCAGACAGGCAGACGGCCCACCTAATAGAAAGCGGCTACCATCGTCTTTGGACAGTTGTACCACCGAAGTTGCTACCGGATAGACAGAGTTTACGCTCAACTATGAACGTTGTAATATTGTTACAACCTAGGCGCCGACAAAGACAAGTTCCAAGTGCAGATTTGTAGAAGCACATTTATTAACCGTCTGTATTTAAACAAATAACATTATAATTATGTTATGATCGTCTTCTTTTGTTTACTAATTGATTGGTATAAGTTTCTAGTGAACAGCCATTAGCCAGGTGTGGCGGATAAAGTTGACTGTGATACAGGCGTATTGCATTTGTGCAGTATAAAACGATAAGCTGATTGAGGGAGGGGCAGTCGAGCGAGAACTACGATCAAAGCGATACGTTTGTATTACAATCTGGAATGTAATAGTGACGGACAGTGCGCGTTTTATTGAATTACGACCTTCTGTATTACGTTTGGATTTGTTGAGTTGGTTATATTTATACCCGTGTTATACGTGTTTGTATAGTTCTAATGAACTCTATAATAATTCCAACAGCAGTTTAATTCGAGTCCCGCAACTTGTAACAATGTCTACAATAATTCAACGTTTATTTGCAGGTTTCACGTATGGTGAATACGCTGTATTACTTTCCTTTTGATATTATAAATTTGACAACGATTAAAGTATCAGCAACATACTATAAAATCAATGTAATTTCTAGACAAGTGGATTTGCGGACTTCAACTGTACTTATACCAGTTAACACACTGTGTAGTTTGTATGTAAACTTTCTATATTATGTTTAAATCACAATTTATTATCTAAAATAAGTTCCACTTTTCAAAGTTGTATATTTAAGTTAAAACTTAAGTCTACTTCCTATTAAAGTTTATTAACAGCAAAATGATAATACTGTTTAAAAAAAAGAAGCAGCAAGAGTCTTACTAGCAACACGTCTAGCTAAAAAATATTATATTACATTCTCAGCTATTTCAGGCTTTTTATATAATATAAAAGTTGCCTGGAAGAGATTGCTTTTAGCAATAAGGCCGCCCATTGTACTACCTTTTAGTAAGTAAGTTTTTTTGTGTATTTATATATTTTTCTTCCATGTAATGTTGGTGTACAATAAAGAGTATTGTATTGTATAAACAGAAGTAGAATTATAACTACGCTTTACCGGCTTTAAGCACGACATTTATTTGATATTTAGTTCATTTATTTTGACGTTTCAACCACTTTTCAGTAGCCGTGTTCACGGCATTTTAAAACCGTTAAAACGTAGCTATAATTATGTGTACTAGTCGCAAAAACTTAGAAAATACATGTATTTAAATTAATTCACATTAAAAAAACAACTTAATACACAATTAATGTAAGTTATATTAAAACTAAATAATACAAATAATAAATAGGCCCCAAATCACCGTTAACTGGCAACGTTCCTAAAACGCTGGTCGCGTTACCGCGTTGGACGGGAACGCTTACGCGTTGCCCAAAATACAGGCCAGCTTTTGTTACTGGTATATTTTGACAAATACTAAAAGTATTGTCAAATGGACAATAAAAGTTAAATCCAAACCAAAATCTTACTATTTGAACAAGTGCAGGTTCGTATATTTTATTGCTAATATTTATCAACTTAATTAAATAAAATTCTTTATTATAATACATTAAAAACATCTGTGACAATATAATAAATTATTCTTTTATATTACTGTGATTTTGTGTCGCGTATTCGAGGATATAAATATGTAGTACATTCAAAATTATCAAAGTAATTTGTGGGAAGACACTGTCAAGGATGGGTTCCTTGAAGGTGCTGATTTTCGTGGCGTTGGTGAGTTTATATATTACCAGCTTCTGTCCGCGATTTCGCGAGGAATAGTTAAAAAAAATTTGAAGTGACAACTTCTTATGGGAGGGTAAACCACTTCGTTACGTAACGCGTTACGAGGTCAGTCTGTCTGGCTTCCCTTTCTCTCACGCACCCTTCCCGTTCTCACTCTAACCCACAGCGCTAACCGTATTTCGGTAATTAGATTAAATAATGATACTAATAATGCACTTAAACAAAATTCTAATGTAGGTATATATTCAAGAATGGTAACTAAAATTATAATTTATTTTATAAAATACTAGCTGTCCCGGCAGACGTCGTCCTGCCCGGTAAAAAATAGGGGTTGATCGTAGAGGGTTGAAAATCTAGGGTTGTATGTATTTTTGTATGTTGTATCATAAAAAAATAGAAATTAAGAATTTTGTCTAAAAATAAATAAAAAAATTTAGGGGTGGACTACCCCTAACATTTAGGGGGATGAAAAATAGATGTTGGCCGATTCTCATAGATACCGGATAAGCACAAAAAATTTCATCAAAATCGGTCAAGCCGTTTCGGAGGAGTATGGCAATGAAAACTGTGACACGAGAATTTTATATATTAGATATAAGAATTAGCTCAAAACGCCCCGCTTTTGAGATATTCTTCATTGCTGCTCCGCTCCTATTGGTCTTAGCGTGATGATACATAGCCCATAGTCTTCCTCAATAAATATACAATGCAACACTGAAAGAATTTTTCAAATCGGACCTGCAGTTCTTGAGATTAGCGCGATCAAACAAACAAACAAACTCTTGAGCTTTATAATATTAGTATAGATAAAATATTTTATTAATAAATAACCTTTCTTTACATTATCATATTAATATATATAAAATTTAAGCAATAACCTAAGCTTTTTTCAAGTTAAATAATTTCTCAAGTAAAAAATTTCAATAATAAATAGTTCAACTTACATTAGTTTAACTCACCACTTTTGTCGGGCGTCCCGAGACGCACACTTTTTTTTTTAAATACAAGCTTTTGGGATCCTGAATATCATGTAGCAGCAGAGTGCTAGCCAAGACAAGTGAAACGAGCCCAAACACGACGGGTCTATCTTGTTAAGTACAGGAGTTCCTATGGCCACCTTCCGACTCCATCATCAGATCAGCTCCATGGTACCATATTATTGCATCGTCACGCGATATACATATGCGTGCAAAATTTCAGCTCATATTAATTATACCTGGTTTGAGAGTCAAGAGTCAACTTTCAGAGGCTAAAAACACTATACATTCAGAGGCTAAAAACACTATACATCTTGTATAGTGTTTTTAACCTCTAAAATGTGTTGTTTCATTCATCGTTAATTTATTTTTGTGTTTTGTTTTTCTTAAGGCTTAATAAAGATATTTTGTATTTTAACCGACTTCCAAAAAGAGGAGGTTCTCAACTTGGTCGGTTTTATTTTTTTTATGTTTGTACACCGATTACTTTGAGATTGGTGATCCGATTTACGTGATTATTTTTTAGTTCAATTTGGAATAGTTACCATTTGTTCCCCTAAAAATGTATATGTACTTTGGCCCAGTAGTTTTCATTTTACGAACATTTTTTATGAAAAAAAAATCCATTTCGTTCCTCATTATGTACACCGATTACACTGAGATTTATGAACCAATTTTCGTGATTCCACTTTAGTTTGATGCGGAATAATTGCCATTTGGTCCCCTAAAAATTTGACATAGTTTGGCCCAGTAGTTTTCATTTTATGATTTTTTTCCCACTCCCGTGTCCTGGGACCTATATTTTTTAAGGTGCGCGGCACCTTTCCTAGGCGTTCCCATAGCTAGACACTAAAAAGTAACAAATAAAAAAAACCGTCTTCAAAAACTAAAAAGCATAAAATAACTTATTTCTAAAGCTATTTTAAATTATAATATCTTATTTTAAATATATATTATGTAAAACATCTTAAAGTCGGTGCTTAGTAATTTTCAAAATATAGTAATTTAGAAGTTGGTTTTTTTACGAAGTTTTTGTATTTTGTACTAAATAAACTTATTCCTCTTTCCTGGACGGACAAAAGCAGAAGTTGTTGTGGTTTTTTTTTTAAAGTTTTACACTTAGATCCTTTGCGATAGGTGGCAGTAGCTGCTGGTATCCCGACGAAGTACTATCCCTGGCACGATAAGGCATCTCGCTCTGGCAGCCATTCCAGGGGCCATGGGGGGAAAACAACAGAAGTCAGCACCAAAGGTAGCAACGGGAAGGAGCATGAAAGACCCTTGTTGACTTACAGTGAGTATATTTTGGTATCTTAAACCATATAGCAAATAAGATAATTTTCGCCATCAGTATAGGTCCCGTCACGTTAAAAGAACGCTGAACGGTAGTGGAGGGAATGGGTCTGCGCAGATGTACAGTCATATCCTAAAGCATCACCTCGTCTCGCCCCTTTCATACCACCAATTTGATCCATAAAACGCTCACTGCGCAGGTTCAGAGCCAGCGTTATTTTTACGTGGCGGGAACTATAATAAAACTACGTTTTAACGGTTACGATCGTGTTATTGTATTTGTTTTTTTATACCGACGTTTCGACCACTTTTTAGTGGCCGTCATCGCGGAAAACAGATGTCAAGTGTCTAGTTTTCATTTAATAGAATATTTAGAATGTAGTTTTATTATAAGAATTAGTCGCGAAAGCTTAAGAAAATGTCAAGACTTAGAAAAACTATCTTAGTCAAGTAGATAGATACATAGATAACTCTTTATTGTACACCATTACAGAAAACACAAAGGAACTTATAGCTCAAAAATATTTTAAATGTGCGCAATGGGCTGTCTTATCGCTAAGAAGCGATTTCTTCCAGACAACCCTTGGCAGGAACAAAACATATTATATAGGTCAAAGGTGGTATACATAAATATTGGAGGATATGCAGCTACTTACATATATTTCATACTCAATAGACATAAATACACCAATGGTATTACATACATAAATATATAGATACATATATATACACATACATAAATATACGAGAGCACGAAAGTAGAGTAAACGTGATCGAGATGCGAGCACTTCGCAAAATCTGCGGAGTGACGCTCGCGGACCGCGTTCGTAATACCGAAGTAAGAAAGAGAGTTGGTCTGAAAGAGAGTGTCGGGGTGAAGGTAAGGAAAGGAATGCTCTGGTGGTTCGGGCATGTGGAAAGAATGTATGAAGAAAGAATGACTAAACAGATATACAATGCAAAAGTGGATGGATGCAGAAGTCGCGGAAGGCCACGACACACCTTCCATGATCAAATTGATCGTGTACTAGCAGAAGGTGATGTCAGGAGCCTTAAGAACTGACGAGCGTGCATGACAAGAACTATGAATGTCAAAGAAGCAAGTGAGGTGTGTAAGGATAAGCCTAAATGGCGCTCTGTTGTTCGTGCCTACCCCGCAAGGGACCTGGCGTAAAGTTATGTATGTATGTATGTATACGTAGAAATATCAAACATCACTATGTTGCAGGTAGTGTTTTTGGCATGTTCTTAAATATTGTTAGTGATTTAGTAAGTAAAGAAAGAAAGAATTTATTTGGCATCTAAGGGACAATACGAAGACATAAAAAGCCGAAATCTCGACTAAGGCAACCATGGAGGCGGGCATAGATAACTATATATAAAATAGATGAGCCTGTGTGGAACAAAATATTTAAATAAAAACCCTGTCCGATAGATGGCGCTACAATCGGTATTGTAATCCTATATATACCACTAGATGGTGCCACAATCGATAATTCTATAAACTCTGAATTGGAAAGACAGAATAAAATTAGTTTAATAAAACTTATACATAACACTACAATTAATGCCAAAAGTCTAAAATGGGTCATATTAGTGTTGCGCCAGACACGCACGAGCCGGTACATTTGTCCTGTAGAAAATCCAATTGTACTGATACGGTACGAAATCTAAAAAAGTGATGCTTCAAATATTTTGTTGCATCACTACTCAATATAGCCAGAGGGGCATATAAGGAAAAAACCAACTTTTCAGGAGATACAAATACATTGAAAAAACTTATCAAGTTTTTTCAATGTATTCAATGTCTGTCTATGAAAATACTTCCTTGATTACGTGAAATGCTCTTTATTTTAATATATACATACATACATAACTTCACGCCAGGTCCCTTGCAGGGTAGGCACGAACAACAGAGTGCCATACAGGCTTATTCTTACACACCTTATTTTATTTTAATTAACCTACTATTAAGAAAAAAACAAACGTGGTGTATCGATAAAAATATAAATGATAGACGAAATAAAAAAAACGCATTTTTTACGCTTGAAGCCCGCGATATACTGCCTAAACTAGGCCACATGAAACTTCATGTAAATGTGTGCGAATTTTAGCAACTTCCACGATAACTTGTGTGTGAATAAATTTGTTCAACGATATTGCACAGCGCCATCTTCAGTGAAGTTAAGTGGACTAAATGAAAACTAATTATAATTTTTGATGTTCCTCGACCACATGATGGCGCTAGTTGCCGTATTTTTTTATTTTTCGATGATGTCGCTACACACCTAAGGCTTCGCCACAAAACCCCTCTGTGGGTGTTCTTGGCGGGAACTAAAACGAAATGTTGTGCTGTGCAGTTTTATATTCTAAAAATGTGTAAAATTACCCTAAAATGAACTATAGTTCTAGGATATTGATAGTTTTTGTGTTTTGTGAGAAATGTGAACTGTATATTCAAATGTGGCCTATTGAGTTGTCACAAGAACTCCATTGAACGGCACTAGCTAATAACCTACAGTTCAGCTGTGCTACACATAGGCTTAAGAAAATGAAGAAACTATATTGTAAACTTAGATCTGGCTTAAAGGCCTAGTTGCCAAACTATAAACCTAAATAAATAATAATCTCTGTGTTTATTATTATATTATTTACTTTGGTGTAAGCTGCACGAATAAAGGGGAACGAAATATATTTCAAATATTTTGTTTTGTTTCAGGTTTCTTGGCGAACGGACTGACCAGTAAGTATCTGTTAATACATGCACGGTGAATTTGAAAAATTGACCAAATCCAAAACTATGCTAAACAGCGAATAACACTCTAAGGAATCTCCAGGCCGATTTTGACGAAAACTAAAGTGGTATCATTAGCTTTTTGAAAAACTTCTCGGGAATCGGCTGATTTTGAAAAAATAAAAACAACCTGTATTTTTAGACCAAATCATATTGTAGCTTGTCAGAATTATTTCTTTTGAATAAATATCAAACGGCAAACCAAGGGGAAGGGTAGTTTTTGAATAGAAAGTTCTGTTCTCCAATTATAACTCTCCTTATTCAACGTGGAAATGAAGAAAATTATTCAATTTTTAATAGGCATCTATAAATTAATATTCAAAACGAACTGTTACAGCCCTACTCTCTCTAGGCAATTATTGCAGAGCCGGCAAGCCACTGACATCAATAGGCTAAGCATCGATCAGCAGTAATTGCCTATAAATACTAAATCTTTTGTAAATTTGTCAGAGTCTTCTGGTAATTAGCTAAAGCTATTCAACAACGGACCTGGTTTTTGCCTGCCGGTTGAATAGCCCTAAACTACATTACCAAACCCGGATCCGGTAGACCTTTTAGGTCCCGTAGATTGAGGCTTCCAGTACTGTGTAGTACATAATAAATCTCAGCTCCAGTACCATAGTGTTTGTTTTTAAAAACACCCTAAGTATCCGGGACTAACAGAACGTTACTTTACCCCAATGAAACAAATCAGTCAATGAGTAAAATTTACTCATTGACTGATTGCGCTCAAATGAGGTTTAGTCAAATGACCGGCGCAATTTGGTGTTAAATCTCAGATATTGTTTAATTTAATTCTCAGACGAATAAAAGTATAGACGGACCCTACTTGGAAATACTGTTGAATGAAGTGAAGCATTTTTTACAAACTTGTGTGCGTAAACTTACTTAGTATACACGTGGTTTGCGCCAGTGTGGATAATAGTAATGTGTCCACAGGAAACCATTCCACCATTATCCGTTCTAATTCTATTATTCAATACTGGCGCTCGCTCTTTTATGCCATATGTGAGCAAGCTGTGGAATGAGCTCCCTCCTGCGGTTTTCCCAGAGCGCTACAATATGGGGCTCTTCAAAAAGGGCGTAAACAGATTTTTCAAGTCTCAACGAGGTAGGCAACGCATCGGCTCCCTCAGTGTTGCAGATGTCCATGGGCGACGGTAGCCACTTGCCATCAAGTGGACCCGTCTGTCAGTTTGCCTATACATACGCAAACATTAAAAAAAAAATTGCTGTGCCCGCGACTTTGTACGCTTTATAAAAGTAGCCAAGTTATTCCAGTAGCTGTTTAATGTCCATCAAAACCGATCCAGCCGTTCCAGAAATTAGCCGGAACATCGAAGCAGAATGGCAAGAATACTAAACATTGCATTTTCGATATTACCTGGTCCGAATTACTCGCCCCCCCCCTAATTTTTTTCAAATTTTATTTTAACATTACAAACAAACACTTCAATTTTATTTATCTGTATAGTAGATGTTTGGCTCCATCCAAACATCAACATCTTGTATTGAACTTTCGACGCGACCGGCTTCGTATTCTAAAATCGGCTTCTTTTAGACGACTTCACTCTGTGAGCTAAGGGTTCAGTCTACCTATTTTATTGTCTGAGTTCTAATTATATACAACTTTAAATTAGAGTTGATTAGAACTATACAAACACGTATAACACAGGTACAAATATAACCGAATACAACAAGTCCAAACGTAATGCGGAAGGTCGTAATTCAATAAAACGCGCAAAGTCCGTCACTTATTAGATTCCCGATTGTAGTTAACACGTCTTGCTTCGCTGGTGGTTCTCGCTCGACTAACGCCTCCCTCGATCGGGCCATCGCTTTATACTGCACAAATGCAATATGTCCGCCCGGCAGCGTGGACCGAATTTCCTAGAATCAGCTTGTACTTTAAATCCGTAACACCTGGCTAATGATTACAATACAACAATAGGCCGTATGCCAATAAGTAAAGAAAAGAAGACGACCATAAAATAATTTCAATGTTATTAGTTCAAACAGCCGACGGGTAATAAATGTGGTTTGTTTTAGATAATATGCAGGTGGGTTTTGTTTTCGTCAGAACCTGAGTTGTAACAATATTAATAATTAATTTATAATTTAGTTTATTTTTAAGTATTTAGTTATTCTCATATGTACTTACTTAAATGTTATTTAAATATGATAATGATAGAAAAAAATATATATATACACTAGCTTCCACCCGAGACTTCGTCCGCGTGGAAAGTTTTTTCTAACTATCCCACGGGAACTTTTTTCAGGATCAAAATTATCCTATATATTGACCAGGGATTCAAGCTACCATCACACAAAATTTCATTTAAATCGGTCCAGTCGTTTCGGAGTCGGCACAGACAGAGAAACAAAAATGTGAAAAATCTAAATTAGTTCTATTTCACTTCATACATCCCCTGACTCGGTTTTTACAAATTTTTTTCATTGTAAAAAAACTTTGGCCTCTATAATTTTATTATATAACTAGCTGTCCCGGCAGACGTCGTCCTGCCCGGTAAAAATAATTAAAAAAAATTTGGGGTGGACTACCCTTAACATTTAGAGGGATGAAAAATAGATGTTGTCCTATTCTCAGACCTACCCAATGTGCACACAAAGTTTCATGAGAATCGGTCAAGCCGTTTCGGAGGAGTATGGCAACGAAAACTATGGCACGAGAATTTTATATATTAGATAATATATGTACAGATTTAAAATTTTCTGATGTTTTTCTTATAATATGTCGACTTTCATAGCCATCTCTATTCTTTCATATAGTCTTTCATTCATTAATTCCATTAATTCCACTCCTCTTGATATTTGATATGAAATGAAATTTAAAAATAACTCTTTTTTTTCAGAGAAATGTGAGAAGTCTAAGGTTTATCTCAAGAAATGTGCAAAACACAGTAAGTACTGTTAAATGTTTTCCTTTCTTTGTTGGTGGATTTCAACAGACATGACGGAAAGCGGTCACTGTTGCTAATAAAAAACGAACTTGAGATATATATTGATTTATTTATTGCTAGAGTTCAGCAAGCAGGCACACAGTCCTTGATGGAAAGCGGTTACCATCGCCTATGGACATTTGCAACACCCAGGGTGCTACAAATGCGTTGCTGCTCTCTTAAATGAGACTGGAACCTAGAGGTGGTAATCCAGTCGGGCAAACGCCCTACCACCTGGCTGTGGGTTGTTTTGTCGCCTCTTACGACAGGTCGCCCCAACGCAGGAAATTTTATTCTTTCCCGTTCCTGCACGGATATATTTATAAGTTAATTTATTTTTAGTATTTAATTATGCCAGTGTCAGTTGGTTACGTAGGCAGCCTCCCGTAACCCGGAGATTTGTAGCACCCTCCTCCCCGCAGTTACCACGACCGCTGCTGCTGAAGGGAAATGCCATAGTCACCACGCTTGGCATGCGGGTTGGTGACCGCAGTACCGGCTTACTCGCATCGGAGACGCTGCTGCCCGGCTCCGATCAGGGGATTTATGAAAGCCGGATTTTTATTGATGGTTATACCGCCATCGATCGGTCGTCAGAGCCTTGTTAGTTAGCGGCAGGGGTTACCACGGGCAGGAGAGGTTGACGTTTGGGCTTCTAGATGGGTTTCGCACACCCCTTACCCCCCACGAGACCGGGATATGTGGCGCGTACTTGGGGAGGCCTACGTCCAGCAGTGGACTGAATTTGGCTGAAGATGAGATTTAATTATATGTTTTAAGTTAGTTTTACTTTGATATTATTTCATTTGAGGTGAGATTATGAAAATAATAATAGGTACGCTAGAATTAATTTGAGTTAGTTTAGTGGAGTTAGAATTGATCAAGGTAATAACGTAATTCAAATATAAAATTTTTAATGATTCATAATTATGTAATAATTAATTAATTGATAATAATTAATTAAGTTTTGTTTTTTCTTTTCAGAACATGCTGCTAACTTTGATGAAGTTAACAACAACGTAATTGGAAGTGAGTTTCATATTGTTACAAGTTGCAGAAATCGAATTAAAATGCCGTTGGAATTACTATAGAATTTATTAGAACTATACAAATACGTATAATACGTATAGTACACGCGTAATGCACGATTCAATAACACGAGCAAAGTCCGTCACTAGATAGATTACCGAATGTACACACGTCTTGCCTCGCTTATGGTTATCGCTTGAATACCGATCTCTTTATCGGGTCATCGCTTTATATATTACACAAATACAATATGTATCTCGGCCGCGTGGACTGAATTTCTTGGAATCACACCTGGCTAATGACTACCATAAAAGATTACAATACATATGGGCTGTTTTTCTATTTTTTCTAAAATTTTAAACACAAAGTAAACAAAACAAGTCCAAATGCCGAAAAGGTAATAAAATGTCTACCGTTACGCAAGTGTGAATTTGTCTTTGTCGGCCGCACCTAGTACCACCACCATTAATTTGCTAATGGGAAACAGGTGTGACATTATGCAATTAGCTATACAAAAAGAAGACGAAATGTCAGCCTTATACTAACTAACTAACTCCGTTGGCTCAGCGACCCAGAGTGAGTCTTGGCCCACGAAACGAGAGCACGCCACTTCCCTCTGTCCTGCGTCTTGCCAATTGTGGGCTTGCATTGCGGTCAGGTCAGCTTCTACGCTACCCTTCCAGCCAACCGATTGGTCCCCCCAAGTATGCTTTCTTCACTCCCCGATCGTCTCCATCCGCTCTACATAACCGAGCCAGCGGAGACGGTGAGGTTTTATCTCCCCAATTCGGTAGTTGACAGTAATAAAAATATAGGCTGATTTTAATATATATCATAGATTACGACCTAAATATGACAAAAATAAATTGTTTTAACTAAAATATTAAATATTAATTGATATTTTTGAGAAATAAAATTGTTATATTGCTGCCATTAGCCACGTGACAATGAACGCCGATCAGAGCGCGTGACGTCATAGTGTGCAAAACACAAGAAGTTATCAATGACTTCTCAGATAATACTTCAATGAAACCGATGTTTGTTTTGCACACTGTGACGTCATGCGAGACGCCATGACAGCTTGACGCGTTTTTGTGAGGAAATGTCAAAATATTTATAAAAATACTAAATTAAATGTGTTAATGTTATTTTTTGCTGAAATATTAATATTTTGGCTAAAATAGACCATAAGGCTCAAAATAAACCTGTTTCTCAAAAATTGACAACTACCGAATTATGTTAGGCTTGGCCACGAGGTCTTCTATTTCGGAGTTGGTTCGGACCCTTAAGCTGCCATCTTCTTTTATTGTTGAGCCCAAAATTTTTAAGAGAGCCTTCGGCTCTGTGATCAACAATTGGTTCTCCTCCTTCAGTGTCCAGGCCTCACAGCCGTACATCAAAATTGGTCTAATGACAATTTCGTAGACGCGAATTTTGGTTTTCCTGCTTAGGAGCCTGGTCACTAACACCAATAGGGCAGCACTGCACCTGAAGGAATTTTGGACACGGATATATATTGCTTCCTCTCGGGAGTTCGTGTATGTGATTGTGCATCCCAGGTATATGAACTTGCAATATGTATTTATATATTGTAGGGGTTCAGTTTGTTTGTACACAAATAAAACACCAGCTGCATGGTTTGTAACGCACTCATCAGCTCGGCGGTTGGACAGCGAGTGCGCTGCAGTGAGTGACTCAGTGTTGCCACCTTGCCCAAAGTAAAAGTTGCTTAACATAAGATAGAATGTTGCTAGATTGAAAGAATTTGATAGTGCTAAAAGTTGCTAAACGAAAAAATCATAGGATAATTTAACTGTTTTCCTTTTATTACAAGCTTTTATTTAACTTGGTGTTTTAGTTAGTGAGGGTCTAATCTTGTGCCCGCTTGAGCTAAAATTTGATTACACATCGACAATTTTGGGGATGCCTTCTCGTAACTGAAAAACTTACCAAAAACATTAATTAAAGTTAACATTTTGAATGCGCCTACGAACATTTTATTGCATTATAAATTGATTGAAACAGTGTAAACTCCAATTGGTACTTTTAAAAAAGTAGCTAGAAATGGTGGCTTAAAGATTTGGCTACCAAAATGTTTTCTTTTTAGCTAACTATTTCGATAACGAGGCTAGATCTAGCTATAAAGTGGCTAAAGTGGCAACACTGGAGTGACTAGCGACTCCCTCCCCGCACTCCCCACCACCGACCACCGCGTCACTAAGCGTGCTACGTTTATTAAATATAATAACTCTACATATATGTAATTTATTTTTCAGCAACAAGAGCTTTTGCGGGTATCTTAAACGAGTTTATACCAGAACGTAAGTATAGTCATTACAATCATGTCATTTATGGAGGGTAGATAAGAGAAAAGAGGGTAGGTAAGGAGAACCATCTCAGTATGTTAAAAAGTGTCCACTGAAGGGCAGCCAATTAACATGGCGCCACAATAGCAAGTGGAAAGTATTTACAAATAGCGCCACAAATAATTAGAGTAAGATACTAGATTAAAGAAGGAGAGAAAGACTTCCTCTTTGTCATCGCGCATTTTACGAAAATGTAACTATTGCATGTCTCCTCATGGTGGAATTTTCAGATAATTTAGTTAGCTATCTTAATTAGTGAAATAGGTTTCAAAAATTCAATTGGTCAACAATGTATATACAACATCTCAATACGAGAAAGTCTCAATACTTTTGCAAATTTTAATTTTTAAATTTTTCAACCCTTCACTTTGTTTATGACTGCTAAATTCATATCATTTCCTTTTCCTACACTAGCGCTATTTTGACGAGTTCTCGAGCCATAATTTGCTGTTTACAGGTGGACGCTTTTCAACTGATCCCCATGATAGATGGCCCTCCTTACCTCTATCCTCCACAATTTAAATGTTCCTTTAAAACACAACAAACAGCCACAATAGAAAATATGAAATAAAAAGTTACGGTAAGATGATATAATAATATTGAAGCCAACGACGTTGTCCACATGCAAACATTTACAAGATTAATAAAAATACAAGAGGTATAAATATATTAACAATAAATAAAAATAATGATACAAAATTAATTCACAAACATATTACCAAAAAAGAAAATGTAAGATTATTCATTAATTAGAAGAGATTTTTCTTTATATATATATATATATATATATATATATATATATACAAACATACTATATACTTACTTACTTACTTACTCCGTTGGCTCAACGACCCAAAGTGGGTTTTGGCCTCCGAAACGAAAGCATGCCACTTTCGTCGATCCTGTGCGGTTTCTCGCCAATTATTGGCTCCTATCTCCGACAGGTCAGCCTCTACTCTGTCCTTCCAGCGATATTTAGGACGGCCGACCGGATGCCGACCAACCGGCCGTCCCATCCTCTCCCATCCGTTCTACGTGACCGAGCCACCGGAGGCGGTGAGCTTTTATTTCTCCTATTACGTTAGGCTCGGCCACGAGATTCTCAATTTCGAGGTTACTTCGGACCCTCCAGCTACCATCCTCTCTTTTGGTTGGACCCAGAATCTTACGGAGAACCCTCCTTTCCGCTATTAAAAGCTGGTTCTCCTCTTTAAGGGTAGCGTCCAAGCTTCGCACCCATACATCAGGATGGGCCGTATGACGGTTTTGTAGATCCTGATTTTTGTTTTTCTATTTAGAAGCTTGGACACCAATACCTTATGCAGGGCCGCACAACATCTCAGAGCATTTTGTATGCGTATACGGACTATATATAAAAAACATTTTTAAAAAAATGTTAAAAATCGATGTTCGCTGGCAGCAGGGCCTAGGGTCCAAGCTACCGGTGGTTAAAGCTTCAGAGACAAGAATCTCTTCACGATACGAGCCATGTCCAGCAGGGCTGCCCTCTGCATCCGACCCTTTACCCAGGTACCAAGTGAGAGCCTTTCAAGGAGTCGGTCAAGGCTCTTCGCTATTAGTGCATTCACTGACTGTTATCATGGCAGTAACATCGAGAGCGAGATCAATAAACTTTATTTGTTTTTCTTTTCATTATTATTATATTATTGTTTTTCATTTCAGTGGGCAACAAATTCGATAGTAGTGAGTATTATTAGCGTATTTTTATTAATTCTTATCCAAGAAAAACTTAACTGAAATATTGAAATAGAACTGCCCTATAAAGCTTCACTTCATTCGAAGCTTTTTCACGTAGATAATATAAAATTATTAAAACAATAGCACTATACAGCGTGTTTTAGACCTTATGATAATAAATCAGAACACGTTTTCTTCATGACGTACTCTGCCTAAATACAAAAACGAATCAAGGTAGCTTCTTTGGTTTAGCCACAGGATCTCATTTTTCATTTCAGAATTTTACAACAACATGTGACTAAATCGGTAGGTTAGTGACCAATGTATCATGTTGCCAGCTCGTCTCTTCATCATTAAACGCGGAAGTTGTTCATTCTTACGCTCTCGCTCGCGAACCAATATTTACAAGATGTTCTGTTTTTATTCCCTTTTTATCGTAATTAATTTGTTCGGAAATTGCTTTTTTTTTAATTTTGACATTACGGTTGATTTAATAGTACCAAAAAAATTGTATGGAGTACGACCGCTAAAATTATGATTTATTGTCATTTGAAATGAAACACGCTGTATATAAATGTGAGGGTGGGTGCGTGGTTATCGAAAATTGGCTTGCTTTGAATAAAACAGATCTTTGAATAATAAACCCTTTAATCTTCTTAATACACCTTAAAAACAACTTCATCTTACACGCACCCTACCATCCTCTTACGCTTCCGACTAACGACTCCCAGCTCCGTTCATTCATTAAATCAAATCATTCACTCATTCATTCAATCTACACTTGCGTTCCGTTACACACGGAACATTCTTAACATTCCTACACAAATTACTTTATTCATATATTGATTAACGTTCAAATTATTTCAGTGATGATGGCTGCTTTGAAGATAGATAATTGCGTCATTAGAGGTAAGAAATATATTAATAATTCCATACTCACATTATACTATAATTTCCCTGCAGTTACGCAGTGTCAAACTGCAAACTGTCAAACCACAGCGAATAGAAAAACTAAATAGAGTTTATGTTGGAATATCCAGCAAAAAGTTTTTATATATTTGGTGCGGCATAATACGCGCAACCAAATATACTGTTACGAGTTGCAGGACTCGAATTAAAATGCCATTGGAATGATTATAGAGCTTATTAGAACTATACAACGACGTATAACACAGGTACAAATATAACTGAACGTAACCAGTCCAAACGTAATGCACGGTGCAATAACACGCGCAAAGTCCGTCACTAAATAGATTACCGAATATACACAAGTCTTCGCTTGACTGCCTCATCCCTCCAATGGGTCATTGCTTTATACTGTACAAATACAATATGTCAGGTCAACCGCGTGGACTCAATTTCCTAGAATCACACCTGGCTAATGATTACCATAAAAGATCACAATACACAATGGGCTGCTTTTCTAAACACAAAGTAAACAAAAGAAGTCGAATGCCGCAAAGGCAATAAAATGTCTACAGGTAAGCAGATGTGGATTTGTCTTTTGTCGGTGTTCAGGACATAACAATTTTGAAATTTTGAATTTTCATGTTCTTTTGTTTTTATCTATTAAAAAATTTGATTGTGCTAGTCTCATCGAGAAGCTTCATTTGTATGTTCCCTCTAGTCTTGTACGCCCTAGAAAACTGCTTCATTCACCCTTGACTCGTACAGCCCTCAGACGCCACTCATTTTTTGTCAGATCAGTTAATGAATTCTACAAACTTAGCAAGTCGAATTATGTCGACATTGACTTGTTTGTGGATAATCTAGCATCCGTAAATGCGAGTTTAATCTAAGCCTATTTTAATAATAATTAGTTTTCTGGTCACAAAATTTTCGTATTATTATCTTTTTCAAAAATAACTGTATTATTATTTTTTGTATTTCTCTGCCATCTGTGGAGGTTTATAAATAGCTGATCTTAAGCTATCTTTGTAATGGTACTTTGTTAAACTTTAGTTTGTAAGATTTCAGCTGTTAACCCCCCAAATAAAATAAAATAAAATAAAATAAAACTTATTTTTCCCCTATTAAAAACTGTCATAATTTTACGCACTTAAGGCCATTTAAATTATAATACTTACAATTAAAATAGTTATAGTCCACAACAAATTAATATTTAAAAGTGTTTAACTGTAATATAAACTACAAACCATATTATGAACTAAATAAAGAAAAACTAAATAAAAAAAGGGGGGAAAAACGTCTAAAGATGAGTTTATGGTCCCAAACCATTGTCATTTACCGGGAACCTTTCCCAAAAGTCTGGCGGCGTTACCATGTTGTATAGCAATACCTAATCTGTGCACTAAATAGACGCCCGCTTTCTGGTCGCGTGTGACGTCTAACAGACGTTTGGCGACGTCTCGGTAGACCTAAAAAGTAATTAGGTTTCTATATATCGCGATAAACCTTACTTGAAAAACGATCTACCTGATGATGCAGATATACAGAATCCAACTCAGACTCCCCTCCCCCGTCTTACGTCTGTGCGGTTTATATATTTCCAAAGATGCTGGGCTTGATCTTCGTTAACGATGGACCTCGTTTCAAGGCTGTCTACAAGCCAAACCACGTTGAGTTGTTGTATGTCGTTTATTAAGGTCGTTTGACGACAACACACAACTTGCAGTGCACAAGTGCCGAGATACTAAATAAATGATTTATAAATCATCAAACTCGTATATCAATTAATACACAATATAGTATAGAAATATTACAATGCTCGTCTCACAAATTTACAATCTATCTATCAACAACTCGTTGCAACCACCATACGTGTCGGTTGACTATAAGCTAACTTCATGGTGTAGCTTTTTCGTGTGACGGTGTGCGCGCGCATCGTAAAAATTTACTCTCATCGCGCCTAAAGAAGTATAACTTCAAAAACTTTTTTCGTTCTTTCAGGTCGTCACAAGGCTCCGGTTTGTGGCAAAAGCTTCGGTAAAGAATGGGAATGCCCGGAGTACAAGGGCGGTTATAAGTCATCTCAAGATGTGGTGAAGAACTACAACCTTCATGGTATTAAGGGAAAATTGGAGGCCCTCTTCAAGAAACACAACAAAGGGAAATCTTACGAACACTATGAAGGTGATTACTTCTTTTTATCGCGAAGCTGGCCGAGCTCATGGAAAGTGGTTAACTCGCCTATAGACACCATTTTTTAATCCGTGCAGGAACGGAGAAAGAATACAATTTCCTGCGGCTGGGCGGTCTGTCGTAAGAGGCGACAAAACAACCCACAGCCAGGTGGTAGGGTAATTCCCATACTGGATGGCTACCCTGGTCTAAAGTATGTAGCCATAACAACCTTGAGTTGTGTTCCGGTATTAGTGACCAGGTTCTAGTCTCTGTTAAGAGAGCAGCAGCGCATTTGTAGCACCTTTGGTGTTGCAATGTCCATGAAGATGGTAATCGCTTTCCATCAAGTGGACTGTCTGCCTGTCTACTGAAATCCTGCAATAAAAAATATGTCATGAAACTATTTACCATTCTTATGATATATGGTATTCGCTTCGCCTTGCTCGCACTACACGCCTGTTTACGTCTGTTTTATGTGATTTGATTTGATTAAAATGAATGCTTAATTTTTGTTTTCAGGATCCATAAAAGTAATTGCTGAAAGTATGATACGTATAGCTCGAATATTTGAAGGTAAATCTCTTTTACTTTCTTCCAATCATTTAGAATCGACACAATATATTGTTACGAGCTACATAGGGCTCGAATTAAAATGTCTTTGGAATTATAATAGAATTTATTAGAACTGTACAAACACGTATAAAACAGGAACAAATATAATTAAACACTGCTAGTGCAAACTGCACGATTCAATAACACGCGCAAAGTCCGTCACTATATCGCTTATAGAATGTACTCGTCTCGCTTTGATCGTGGTTCTCGCTAGACTTCATTGTTTTATACCAACTATACAGTGCACAAAATCGATCGCGTGCACTGGGGTTTCCGAGAAAGAGTAATTTGCACACCCGGCAAATTATTCCTGCGAACGGCCAACAAAGTCGAAAACAATAACGATAGTCTAATTGCAAATTTTAAATAAGAAGTAAATAAAAGAACTCCGAATGCGGCGAAAACCTTACTAATGATATCATTATTTTCGCTCACGCAGCGCTCACAACGACCCATGTCAAGAAGTGGGTCGAATAGGCGTTCCACTTGAGTTTACGATTGTGACGCCGGCAAGCAAGTGGAACGTGGTCGTTGTGAGTCTCTTATGGAAAGTAGCCAGTGTTGCATCGCAAATAACGCATCATTACCGTCATACATCTGTGTGAAATGATCACAAACTATAACATTATCCCAAATATAACAGTATCATTATATTATAATCTGTCTGTTTCAGAGCATTCAAAATGGGACAAACGGACAACAATGCAGAAAGTACTTATTCAATGTAAGTAGAGATTTTAATTGATATGGATAGAATTTCAAAATAATAACTTTTGTATTTACTTTAGGTTTCTTTCAACTTGAGTTTGCTTTACACTGCCATATTAGAATTATATTATTTAAAAAAATAACAATACCAAACAGCGTTTTAACGGTTTTGAGGGCGGTAATTGATTAGATTTTTGTTATTCCGATGTTTCGGCCACTTTTCTGTAGCCATGATGATCACGTAAGCAAAGATGTCAAGTTTTAATGAGTATTATTAAAGTTTTAATTAGCTTCCGCCACCTTGTTCATTTTTTTTTGTTTACTTTTAATTTTGTTTATGGTTCTTATTGACTCTATAGGAAAAGTGTAATGAAATGTGCCTGTAATGTCGGTATAAGAAAAATCAGATAAATTACTGCGCTCAAAACCGTTTAAACGTAATTTTATTATGAAACAAAACAGACTTCAAACTAAAACGCAAAAAATAAATACTTTTATACACTATCCAAGGGTTTATTTTACTTTTGACAGCTCGATGACAGGTCAATTAGTAATGTCCTAATGCATTACCAACTCGATTTGTTATAAAAATCGATTCAATTTATAAATAAGTTTTAATCAATTTAACTGATCTCTTTATATTTTTTCTAAAAATACTATCATTATCAATCGTTAAATCCCGGTTGCGTTCGGAGCGTTCACTCCGACGCCCAGGGTGTAGAGGTTGAATGGGGCGGCATGAGGAAATTAAGAAGAACGAAGTACTTTCAAAATGGGTTTATTAATACACACACACATTACTACATGTTAGCACGGCAGCCATTACGAGTACACAAGACGGAACATATAATAGACTAACATAAGTATATCCGTAGACAAACTCTAGTGATGTGCCATTGTTTCTCTAACACAGGGTCCGCTTTCCTACTTTCTCTACTCTACGTCGCAAAGTCTTCAGCATCCCCCGTTTTGAGACCATTAGTACGCATTTTCTTCACAACGTCAAGCCAACATTTCTTGGGCCTTCCCCTTCGCCCCTGGCTGAGGCGACATGGCTAGACATTTTTGTTCCCCACATAATTAGCCTCCATAAAATGTATCCGTACCAGCGTAAGCGACACTTGCAGTCATTAAAGTTAACATTATTAACCATATTACCATATAAAAACTAACTATACAATATTATTTTTGTTGACAAGTGACATTGACAAGTGTGACAAGTACTTTTGTCAATAACTATTTACTGGTTTTGATCCTTTTATAGGCAACTTATATCAATTTAAAACCCAAATGAAAAAATGTTGTAATTTACAAAAATCCTGACTGACACTTTTTTTATACTTTCCTTTTTTTATCTCTATTTTATTAGTAAATATTGTAGTGTCATTTTCTTTTTGTTCAACATTGACTTCATGTGATCTCAATAGACATTTTATGTGATTTTCGTATAATTGTAATATTTTTTTTGTGGAGACTTGATTGATACTTCAGATATACTCGTATGTATTAGTTTTGAGTTTTAAATTTAAGAATATTGATTATTATTGTGTGTTTCCGAAACAAATTAATTAAATAAAATTTATTAACATTATCAAATTTGTTAACAGGGATAAAAATAATCGGCGCTACAAGTAGCTGCTATCACGAGAAATGTAAGTACATACATACATACATACATATCGTCACGCCTGTTTCCCATTGGGGTAGGCAGAGACAATGGATCTCCACTTGTTACGATCTTGACAAACACTTTTCGCTTCATCAACTTTCATTAATCTTCTCATACATACACGCTTATTTAAACTACTTTTTATCTGATCTTTCTTCAAAATATCTTCAATTTGATTATGGTGAGTACGTCTTGGTCTACCGGCACCGACTCTTCCAGTCACATTGCTATCATATACTAGTTTTGTGATTCTGCTATCATTCATTCTCTCTACATGGCCAAACCACCTTTACATTCCCTTTTCAACTATTGTCACTACATCTCCTTTCAATTCACAACGCTCCCTTATCACACTGTTTCTTATCATATCACTTACATTAACCTTACATATACTTCTCAAAGCTCTCATTTCAACTGTATTTATCCTACTTTCATGCTTCTTCTGCCACATCCAACTCTCACTGCCGTACATTAGCGTTGGTACTAATACCCCTCGATGGGCAGCCAGACGTGCCTTTACAGACACTTTCTGGCTGTTTTTTATAAAAGAGTTCAGCGCTCCATTCACCTTATTACCTGCCATTACTCTCCTTTCAATATCACTTTCATGCTTTCCGTCTCTGGTAAACATGCACCCTAGGTAAACAAATTCTTTAACTTGCTCTAGTTTTTCATTTCCTATCTGTACGTTACACATTGTCATACTTTCATCTCTTTCAAACACCATAACTTTCGTCAAAACTAAACTAACTAAATGTAAGTAATTCTTTAGAATCGTGATTTGAAACTGGATGAAACGATAAAGCGACACTTAAAGAGATAAACCTAAATCTATAGGCTTAAGCCTGCGAGAGAACGACATAGAATACATTATATTTAATCATTTAAAACTATTCTCATAAAGATAGTTGTAAATGTTTAGAAGTTACTTCAAATTTCGTGTTTTAAAGCCTAAATATGTATATTATCATCATCATCATCACTATCATCATCATCATCATCACTATCATCACTATCACTATCATCATCACTATCATCACTATCATCACTACATTACTACCTTTTCTGTCCCTATATCCCTATGTGCGCTTAAATCTTTAAAACTACCCAACGAATTTTGATGTGGTTTTTTCCAATAGATAGAGTGATTCAAGAGGAAGGTTTATATGTATTATACATGCATCATATACTAAGGCAACATTGCTAATTTTAGAGGTTTCTATGTAGTGATGCCCGTGCGAAGCCGGGGCGGGTCGCTAGTAATGATAATCTGAAATGTGACGTCTCATTTTTTTTCACATCCACTGCGTATGAACTGCACACAAACATTTTTTTTTCAATAACAACTTACTTTAGTACTTACGTGTCCTCTAAAGATGTGTAACTCAGGAGTGATTGATTTAAAAGATGTATAATTTTTCAAAATTCAAAATCACTCTTTAAATCTTTGGTTTGGAAAATACATCTTTAACTCACTACGTTAAGATTGATTTTAGTCACATGGAATGATGAAAACTAACAAATCAGATACTTAGATGTAGTATGAGACAATAGATGCAGGATATTGTGAATTGAAAAGAGATAACATGCGCACTCTAAGAAATACAATGATGATACACAGTAAATTAAACTCTCGGGCGTTACTGTAAAGCTTAAAACCGGTCAACTGAATAAATTATATCATTCGAAACCAAAGATTTAAAAGAGTCAAAGATTTAAAAGAATGATTTGCATCTTTTATGGAAAAAGATTTATAAATCACTGATCTCATTGGTGATTTAGTTTGCGCATGGCTATGGCTTCGTCTAATGAGGACACTGTCCTCATTAGACGAACAGTGAGCAGCTAACTGTTTGCTGTCAATTTTCCTCCTCATAATTTTTAAATCGAGTGTCCATACAGCGGGTAATGTTCGCAGTATGCGGCTAATACATATAATTTAGTCGCGAAGTTCGCCTCTCAACCACAGACTAATGGGGACAGCCTTACAGACTCAAATGCTGACACTGTTATTTAGTCTTTGTGATTCGGACGGAAATGTTTTAATGCCTACTTTTCTTTAATTAATTATTATTTAATATTTGTGTACTATCTCCAATGTCCCCATGCAAAAAACGGTAACCTGGCCGATGAGAGCAAATCTTCAAGTAGTCGACTCACCTTGCGAAGAGCAGGTTTCAAGTCTAATGTTCGACACCGAATGCTTCCTTTGTGGACACAATTTTAGTTCAAAACGAGTAGTTTTTTTTTTTTTGTTGCTGGAGTACAACAGACAGGCAGACGGACCACCTGATGGAAAGCGGTTACCATCGCCTATGGACACCTGCAACACCAAAGGTGCTACAAATACGCTGCTATTCTCTTAAATAGAGACTGGAACCTAGTCACCAATGCCGGAACACAAAACAAGGTTGTTATGGCGGCATACTCTAGACCAGGGGTGGTAGCCATCCAGTCTTCACAGCATTCGCGACGAGGATTCAGCAGTGACACACTGGATGGCGAAGGTTGCGAATATTTATTTTTCGAAATTAGTCTCTTTTGATGTGAATTCAACGAACGGAACTTGCCGTATGTGTCCGAATACAACAGGCGCAGCGAGTGACTCTCGCCGCAATTTTCTAGCCTCATTGGCTAGCGTGAGAAAAGATGTACTTCAACACTGTCGCTAATTAAACGATTTTAAACTATTGAATTTATTAAATCAAATATAAATTAATACTAAAACGAATCAAAGGAGGACGTTTGAACAATTTGTCTTCTTGATATTGTTACGAGTGCGTGACTCGAATTAAAAGCCGTTGGAATTACTATATAATTTATTAGAACTATACAAACACGTATAAGGCAGGTACAAATATAACTGGAGACAACCAATACAAACTGCACGATTCGATGACACGCGCAAAGTCCGTCACTATATAGCTAGTCGAATGTACGTTTTGCTCGTATCGTAATCCTCGCTTGATTGACTCCCCCCCGTTCGTGTATAGTTTTATACTAAACTGTACAATACGACAAAGGACCGCGTCGACTGAGTTTTCCGAAAAACCGTAATCTTCACACCTGCGACGGGTTAACAAGTACAATAACATTAATAATAATAATTGCAAATTTTAAACACGAAGTAAACAAAATAAGTCCAAATGCGGGAAAGGTAACCAAGTTTATGGCAGGCAGGTGTGCATCCACTTTTTGTCGGCATGTAACAATATTATTATCAAATATTTTGTAAGATGCGGCAAGATATCAAGCTTGGAAAACTATCCTCGTATAACCCTGGCATAAATAAGGGTTTTTAACATGCAAACTTTTAATATCGTATCTTTTTCTTTCAGTGGGACCATATGTTATTGATGGTGAGTAATATTCTTTATATTTGTCAATATTTAAGCCAACCGAAGACAACGCGATGTGGAGAAGATACATATATACATACATAACTTCACGCCAGGTCCCTTGCGGGGTAGGCACTAACAACAGAGCGCCATACAGGCTTATTGTTACACAGCTCACTTGCTTCTTTGACATTCATAGCTCTTGTCATGCACGCTCGTCTGTTCTTCAGGCTTCTGACATCACCTTCTGCTAATACACGATCGATTTGATCCTGGAAGGTGTGTCGTGGTCTTCCTCGGCTTCTGCATGTAACCTACCTTCCTTCCACTTCTGTGGAGAAGATAAGGTAGGAAAACGGACCTTGGGCGTCCGAAGCGAACGATTCGAACGTATCCGGGATTTATTCGTGCAGGAACAAAGAATACAATTTCCTGCGGCCGGGCGGCCTATCGTAAGTGGTGACAAAATAATCCACAGTCAAGTGGTAGGGTATTTGCCCGACTGGATGGCTACCCCTGGTGTAGAGTATGCCGCCATAACAGCCTTGAGTTGTGTTCCGGCATTAGTGACCAGGTTCCAGTCTCCCTTAAAAGAGCAGCAGCACACTTTTAGCACCTTTAGTGCTGCACATGTTCATAATCGATGGTAACCGCTTTCCATCAAGTGGGCCGTCTGCCTGAACCTGCTGAACCCCTTCAATAAAATAAAAAAATGTGGAATGGCGGAACGAGCCTTTTTAGCGTTGTTAGCGACCAGTGGAACGTTCCCTCTGTAACTAACTTCAAAAGCGCATTTACGTTTTGTTCGTACTATACTTGTAAATACAAATTAAATGACAGATATACTTCTCTATAGGATTCCTGGAATACTTCAAGGATGCAGGAAAGCAGTATGGAATCGGTAAGTATATTGAGCTATAATTAATAGAAGAAATCTAATGACAGGTTTTCACCAATAAGCTAATGGTTAAAAGTAGCATGCAGACGAAATAAGCTTTTTTTAAAAGTTTTTAAGTACCTCCATAACATCGTATGTCCTAAGACCCCAAGTATATAGGTAACTTTGAACCATTACATTAATAAACTAAATATATGCAAGAATTATACAATAATAGGGTATATTAGGGTATATACATAACTTCACGCCTGGTCCCTTGCGGGGTAGGCACGAACAACAGAGCGCCATACAGGCTTATTCTTACACACCTCACTTGCTTCTTTGATATTCATTGAGTTCTTAAGGCTCCTGACATCACCTTTTGCTAATACACGATCAGTTTGATCATGGATGGTGTGTCGTGGCCTTCGGCGACTTCTTCATTTTCCTTTAAAATAGGTAACAACTGTTTTAGGGATTTTTTTTCAAATTTATTCTGGGGATTCTTGAAAAAAACTTGGGGCTTAATTGACATGGTCATCTGGCAACAGTGGCTCCCACGTTGCGCTAGTCATTATTCGTTGTCCGCTACGATGTCAACGACAAGACGTATGCAACTGAGCTTTGATTGTCGCTCTTAAGTACAATTGTAATTTTTCAGTGTTCAAGAAGAGCGATACTGATGATATGCAGAAATCTATGTCGAATTGCAAAAGACACCGATTGAATGGCGCTTATAAAGAATGCGACGAGAAGGATTTCCAGAAAGGCTCTTACGAAGATGAAGATGAGGAAGCTGAAGATAATGGTAAGTTAATAATTTAGGGCCCACAATACAAGATATTCCAAAAGGTTCGTGAACGTACTAAAACAAAATATCTGATGATGAAGATGGAACGCCCCTTAGTATGGGACGCAACTTCTGTTGATACTTTGACGACTTCCCATCTTTCCAGTCATAGCCGTAACAGCCAGGGCTGCTGCCGCATATGTCCATGGATAATGGGTCCATATTTGTGGCTTTCGGGATGTGATCCCTGGCGCCATGGAGGCCTGAAGCTCATCACCTCTATGGAGACATCTCAACGCGTCTAATTGTGTCTCTTGCACCTAGGGCAACGCATCAGCGTTAAGTTAAAAAGGGAGTTGTTAGAAAACAGTGATAGCAGCCACACTGCAGCGTAGAGGCTCTGGGTTTGATTCCTATCCTGGTGAATTTCGAAAACTAACTTTATTTACTATGATCTCGGCATCCGGGACAAACCCTAAGTGGTCAATTGTAGATTATCCATAACTCAAGCGTGACATGCTTAGGTTATGGTATGGTTCATATATATATATATATATATATATATATATATATATATATATATATATATATATATATATATATATATATATATATATATATATATATGCAATCTGTGTTTGTCTGCTGCATATTTATCTTGTTTATATATGGTTGGCATAGAAATATTAGCGTTGGTTGTCGTGGTAGGATAATAACTAGCGCACGCGTCTCAAACTCAAATGGTCAAGGGTTCGAATCCTACCCGGAAGACATGCGCATCTTAGGCAGTTTTAATCTAATGTGCATATTGTTACAATTACCGCGTGCTAACAACGGTGAAGGAATACGTAATGATGCAGCCTGCACATCGAGATAAGCGATGTGTCAAACCTGCCAAGCCGCCTTGGACAAGCCTAGCGGGTATACTGTCTGTTTCTCTATGGTGGGAGGCCCGAGCCGTGGTTATTGAAGTGAAACTTCTGTATAAAGGAGGTCTTACGATATTTCGCTCACGAAAAAGCGTCACAGTCACGTGGTCTAGTTCTTACATTTTTAAACTCGTGATATCTTTCGAATAGGATGTCCGAATTGAATATTTCAAAAAGTTAAATAAAGGCATTGAAGCAGTCTTGAATATGAAGTAATTTATTTTGATAAAGATTAATACAAAGATACAAGCCTTTTCTAGCGGTGGTATTTTAATTATTTTTTTAAAATAAAAGAACACTTATTGTGGCATAACTATAATAGTTAGACATATGCTGTCGCGACACTTTTTGTAAATAATGATGTGTTCTACAAAGTCGTAATACATTATTTTATTCTATCATCAATAATTTTCGCAGCGCACGCGATTCAAAGTACTTTTTTACACCTTCGGTAACATTATTGGAGTTTTAGTAAGGACCCCTAATTTATTTGTAAATATAATATAGCCTATTCTACCCGAGAATAGCGTAGCTTGCCAACAGCGAAAGGATTTTTCAAATCGGTTCAGCAGTTTCGGAGCCTCTTCAACAAAAGTGAGGAAACGAAATATTTTTGATTTATTATTCTTTTTGAAATATTTTTCTGTTAACACAATTTGAGGTTCGAATGAAGATTAATAACGAAACATGCGAATTTGTTAATGTTCCCTTGTATGTGTATAATTTTAGAGTAGACTATGGATGTATTTTTGGTTCCGGATCGAATTCAGTTTTTTGTTGGATTAAATAAAATATGTTTCAATAAAAAATGCATTAATTAAAATGTACCTAACCTAAACAAATCATAATTTGCAGTAAACCTGCGAAAAATTTAAATGTGTACTGGGACACGTATTAGAAGTGAACCTTCAACTGAGTAAAACTTCAACTGACAAGTGACAAAAGTGAATCGCAACAGAATTCTAATTTGAAGTTTTACGGGCAGGTTTTCAAATTGGACAAGTACATTAACAATCTGCCCGTAACACTTCAAGTTGAAATTTAGTTGCGATTCATTTTGTCACTTGTCAGTTGAAGTTTTTCCACTTATACGTTTTATTACTATTTTATACCTTCACCCGACACTCTGAAAGAGAGTGTCGGGGTGAAGGTAAGGAAAGGAATGCTCCGGTGGTTCGGGCATGTGGAAAGAATGTATGATGGATGTGAAGTTATGTTTGTATGTATGTATGTATACAGTAGTAACATTAAACAGTAACAATATGCATTCTGAAAATGAAAATAGTATCAATTATTTTTTATAAACACAATCTTTGTTATTTTTAGATGGGAAACAAGACAATAATCGTAAAGGAGGAAATGATAATGATCAAGAAAGTGGTGGAAGTAATAAAAATAAAAAAAGCGAGGAGGAAAAACGCAATAAAAAAGGTAATTCACAGTGTTCAGCGGGGCAGGGCGGCGTAAACAGGGAGGATGGCGATGATGGTCAACAAGGTAGTAAAGGCGATAAAGGTGGCAACGGCGGAAAAGATCGTAAAGGTAGAAAAGGTGGTAACGGAGGAGACGATAGCGATGTGAATCATAACGAACAACGCGGCAAAAGTGGACGAGGTAATAAAGGCGGAAAACATGGCAAAAGCGAAAAAGACAGTAAAGATGGACAACGTGAAAATAGTGGTAATGGAGGAGACGATGGAAACAATAACGATGAATATGATAAAGGACGAGCCGGCGAAAATGGTGAAGGTGAGCGAGGTGGTGAAGGCGGAAAAGATCGTAAAGGTAGAAAAGGTGGTAACGGAGGAGACGATAGCGATGTGAATCATAACGAACAACGCGACAAAGGTGGACGAGGTAATAAAGGCGGAAAACATGGCAAAAGCGAAAAAGACAGTAAAGATGGACAACGTGAAAATGGTGGTAATGGAGGAGACGATGGAAACAATAACGATGAATATGATAAAGGACGAGCCGGCGAAGATGGTGAAGGTGAGCGAGGTGGTGAAGGCGGAAAAGATCGTAAAGGTAGAAAAGGTGGTAACGGAGGAGACGATAGCGATGTGAATCATAACGAACAACGCGACAAAGGTGGACGAGGTAATAAAGGCGGAAAACATGGCAAAAGCGAAAAAGACAGTAAAGATGGACAACGTGAAAATGGTGGTAATGGAGGAGACGATAGAAACAATAACGATGAATATGATAAAGGACGAGCCGGCGAAGATGGTGAAGGTGAGCGAGGTGGTGAAGGCGGAAAAGATCGTAAAGGTAGAAAAGGTGGTAACGGAGGAGACGATAGCGATGTGAATCATAACGAACAACGCGACAAAGGTGGACGAGGTAATAAAGGCGGAAAACATGGCAAAAGCGAAAAAGACAGTAAAGATGGACAACGTGAAAATGGTGGTAATGGAGGAGACGATAGAAACAATAACGATGAATATGATAAAGGACGAGCCGGCGAAGATGGTGAAGGTGAGCGAGGTGGTGAAGGCGGAAAAGATCGTAAAGGTAAAAAAGGTGGTAACGGAGGAGACGATGGAAACAATAACGATGAATATGATAAAGGACGAGCCGGCGAAGATGGTGAAGGTGAGCGAGGTGGTGAAGGCGGAAAAGGTGGCAACGGCGGAACAGGTGGAAATGATGGTGACGGAGGGTCTCCTCCATCACCGTCGTCTGATGGCGATGAAAAGGGTGAGGTACAAGACGAAATAGATAGTAAAGGCGAAAGTGATGACGAGAGAAATAATAATAATAATGGACAAGATGGCAATGATCAAAGAGACGGTAGTGATGGAAAGGAAAACAATGACAGTAAACAAAGCTCAATTTCCAGAATCAAGACTACCGGCTCCGAATCACGTAGCAAATCATATGCTCAAAGAAGTAGTCGTCGTAGCATTAGTGACGATGATGATGACAATAGTGAAGTTCAGCGTATCTTGTACAAATCGCAAATGAGTCAGTCAGAACAATCCCAATCATCAGAATCCGAATCAACGGTTACTAAAAATGGTAAAAAAATAACGAAGACGAGAAAAGAATTGAATGAACAGAGAGCTAGCGCACAATCAAGCGAATATTCTATAAAGAAAACTTCTGATAAGAACGGAAATTCTGAAACAGACGTAGAAACAGAGTCAAAATCATCACAGTCTGCAAGGTTTTCCTCAAATTTAAGGAAAACAAGTGACGATTCAAGAAAAAAATAAATTTTAAAAAAATCATCATAATAATACTGTAGAAATAGTTTACTGATTTTAATTTGAGTACAAATAATGCATTGTTCTACTAGAGAAGAACTGATTAATAAGTCAGTAGATTGAAGCACATTTTAACCCAATGTGGAATGTCAACGACGAAGGCACTGCTAACTGGTGGTACAAATCTGTATTCTTTATCGCCAACAATACTAGTATATAGTACATTTACAATACTACAAGTTCACTTCACGTAATAAAATGTTTAAATTAAAGAAGTGAAAAATAACACATCTAAGTAACATTTCCGAACGCTCATAAACACTTCAAAGACAAAGATAAATAAGTCAAATCGTGTACAACTAGGGTTGCCAGATGGAGAATTAGTCGAGAGAAATTTTGGAGTTTTTTCATGTACCATTAATAATTAATCCACAATTTTTTCTGTACCACTTATTTGCCGGTATCACAAGATTATGAGTGCGGCGTGAGGTCGTCATTAGTGACTTTTAGCTATTACTGCTTTTTTATGTATATTTTTTGTATTAGAATTAAAATGAATAAAAACTGTCTTGGAGAATTTTCTCAATAAAGCAGTTTTGGGGTTAATTGACATTGTCATCTGGCAGCACTGGGTAGAACTATTAATTTCGCATGAATAGTACTCAGTACTCACCCTGATTATGTGATCAACGACAAAAGTGGATAAGTGTAATACAAAATCTTTATAATGATGAGTTTCTACCAATTACTAATAATGTTATTTGTAAAAAAACTTACGTATATGAAGTAGTGCTATTATTCAGTACAAACAAATCTGAAAACGACCATAATTTTGTGTCAGTAATATAGATATTAAATATAACATATTTACGTTCAGTGATTTTGACATAACCAACGTAACAAATCTTCATTTGAGCTACAATATTAAATGTTTCTTCTACTTCTAAGACATGGCCACACTCGACGAGTTTTTGTCTTTTTGATATATTCTGGCCACGCTGTCGATCATTATTAATCAGCCAGAACCTATATTCTATCATTTTAATCTCTATAAAAACAGTTTAAATATAATGTAAACATTGAGGGCAACACTACATACATACATTCATAACTTCACGCCAGGTCCCTCGCGGGGTAAGCACGAATAACAGAGCGTCATTCAGGCTTATTAGTACACACCTCACTTGCTCCATTGACGTTCATAATCTCAAACTCTTGTCATGCACACTCGTCTGTTCTTAAGGCTCCTGACATCACCTTCTTCTAGTACACGATCTATTTGATCATGGAAGGTGTGTCGTGGCCTTCCGCGACTTCTATATTGTTTATCTGTTTAGTCATTCTCTCATCATACATTATTTCCACATACCCGAACCACCGGAGCATATTACGACAGATGCAAAAAGTTTATTTTGTTAAACCACACTGTGGCTCTCATGTACGTTTCCTATATGCAAATTAAAATTTAAAAAAGCCGTGACGTACCTGCGTCACGTTTAAAAAGTAAATACAATTCGTTCACCATCTTATCACAGTTAATATTATAGGAATGGGTTTTTAATTAATCTTACTTTAGTTTCTAAGATAACTGCGTGTTTAATGATTAGTTTTAAGAGAAGCATCAAAAAATCCCATATTTTAAAACAAAAGTTTTTAAAAGTTTACAAATTAAGACTTAAAATTATTTTAGGAGTTTAAATGTCAGCTACAATGTAGTCTATGAAACGAAAACATTTTTTTATTTTTAAAATATGCTTTAAGCTATGATTATTCACTGATTAAAATGACTATTATTTACAAAGATCAACACTGTTTTACCGACCATTCGAGCATGAAGCGCCATCTTTGTAAATTACCAGTCACTACTTTACCGACGCTTGGTATAGCGTCGTACAAAGTACAAACCATAAAATATGATCTAATATACAATCTTACTTTTGTTTAATGTAGAAATTATGATTTTTATATCAGTGTAACGGATATTTACTCGTATATCACTTGTTCTTTACATGAAAATGTCAAGAATAACAGATATAACATTCAATGTTAAATAAAACAAGAGAGTAAAAGCACTTAAAATCAAGATTAACAAGCCATCATTACTCGAGTACTTGCCTTTACTTGAGCTTCCTTATTATAAACAGAGTAAGTCATATTTCTAACCTTTTAAAAACTATATTCAAGTAAAAATTTGAATCTCAAATTATTTACATTTTTTCTTGAATATTAATTGTTTTAAAGTATAAAAAAAATATTCTGTAAACTTCCATGGTTGTCGGGGAACAGGGGATAAAGAAAGGTCCGACCTCTAGTCTCCATCATTAGTAGTGAACAGTCTGCTTAAGTACGATAAAGTCTGTGGTACATTTTACGGGAAATAAATACGAAATATCATAAACATGAGTACAGCTGGAGAGCTATTGTGCAAGCCAGCTAATAAGCGGTTTTTCACAAAATAGCCACGGCTAAGCGGTCAACCACTTCACTAACTGGGTAATAATGGTTGTCGAATAAAACTGACAAGGTTATAGCCGGTTCCTATATCTATAATTTTGGCTCCAACACTACCGGTTAAAATTTAGCATAAGCTCCATACAATTAATGTCAAAATTCTAACAATTATCAGAGAAGTGACTGAATAGTAAGGTTTAAGAATCGGCCATAAGCCGTCAGCCGTCAGATGTCTATTGGCGAACCATTCTCCCTTTTACCTAAAAAGCCATTACCTGGTTTCTTAACCCGCGAACTACCATTAACCAGATGGCTGTTTTTGGAATTGTGGTTGGTTACCCACAACTAAAAGTGAACTGGCAAAATTATCATGCTAGAGACAATCCCAAATCGAGGGTACTCAATACATCATATCCTTAATCTCCTGTAGACCATGGGTGTTTCGCGTACCAACTTGGCGCCCTTTAAAAACGGCTATATATACAATTTGGCTATGGTGTACTTAAATAATTTGTAGCATGAAAGAAAAATACTAAACAATGTCAATAGCCCATTTGAAAAGTGTAAATCGTAACACGCGCTCGTAAAAACGTAACTTATAACACACTGCAATCACAGTTGGCATCATCAGTTCTTTATTTTAATTGAAAAACACCAAAACTATATTTTGTTTCATTTTTATTAACTTTAACATTACTCATCAAAACTTATCCGTGCAAGAACGAAGAAAATAACAATTTCTTGCGTTGGGGCGGCCTGTCGTAAGAGTCGACAAAAAAACCCACAGCCAAGTGGTAGGGCATTTGCCCGACTGGATGGCTACCACCCGGGGTCTAAAGTATGTCGCCATAACAACCTTGAGTTGTGTTTCGGCATTAGTGACCAGGTTCCAGCGTCCCTTAAGAGAGCAGCAAATGTTCATAGGCGATGGTAACCGCTTTCCATCAAGTGGGCCGTCTGCCTGTCTGCTGAACTCATGCAGTAAAAATGATATGATAACAAGAACGGACTGGTGATACCAGCTGTGATTACAGTGTGTTACGTTTTTCACGAACGTGTGTTACGAGTTACACTTTTTACGAATGCGTGTTACGAGTTACACTTTTTTAGTGGGGGATTGTTATTCTTTAACATTGATCTTGTAATGCTGGGGCTTTATTTGCGTTAGTGCCAAATATTAACGGTCACATTCATATTGAGTTACAATAATATAGAGATATAATATGACACAAATATGAGTAAATTTGTAAGCTTCTTTAAGAACCTTAAGGCTGTTGATCACGTCTTATTTAAAGCAGCAAGTGACATCTTAAATAACGCACTAAATCCATTACCATACGTGCATGAGACGCAAAATGAGGAAGATCCTAAAGCAGATGTAGCCCGACAATAGTTATGGTAATTTTCTGTTAGCCATTAATTTTAAGATAATGCTTGACTTTTGAGTTAACGCTTGACATACGCTTGAAAACGGATTAACGGTTTAACGTTTAAGTTAAATTTAATAAATGAGCATTTGAAAAACGTTGTTTTATTTTAACTGTTTATTTTAGATCCTAGTACGAAAGCCTATAGCGAGAATCGTTTGGTGAAATTGACACGTGTCTAGATATACTGGTAGTTGTCTATCTATAATCAACTATTAAATATTATTATGAGTTGCAGAACTCAAATAAAAATGCCGTTGGAATTATTATATCGACGGGTGCAAAGTAAATAAAGTTATCTACAAAATGATGATTTTTAATTTTATGTGCAATCGTTTTAATAAAAACAGTTCTTTACAATATGACATTATTTGTTTTGCATATATAACATTATTTCAATAAATTTTCGTATGTAACAAAAGCCAGCTACGTATGTTCTTTCAAATACTACGAAGTTAATACGACCATCTTTTCGCTCTCCTGTAAAGTAGCTATTTTGCGGATATCTCTTTTTACTTTGCACCCGTCGATATAATTGATTCGAACTATACAAACACGTATAACACAGGTACAAATATAACTGAACACAACCAGTCCAAACGTAATGCACGATTCAATCACATGCGCAAAGTCCGTCACTAACGTCTTGCTTCGCTTGTGGTTATCGCTAGACCCCCCGGTCCCTCCATTGGGGCATTGCTATATACTGTACAAATACAATACGTCAGCTCGACCACGTGGACTAAATTTCTAATGACTACCATAAAAATGACAATACACAGTGGGCTGTTTTTCTAATCAAAAATTTCAAACACAAAGTAAAGAAGTCCAAATGCCAAAAAGGTAATAAGGTGAGTTTCTACAGATGCAGGTGTGAATTTGCTTTTGTCAGCACGTCGGTCGTAACTTTTCGAACGCAATTCAGCTTCATACCGTCTTTTCGACGCGATAATGAAGTGCTGTCGTATAAATGGCGTAACAAACGAAAACCGGCGTATTTTCTAATTCAACATCTTTGTTGCGCGCACAACTGGTGTCGTTTTAGTATTCATAAAAATCGGCCGCAACTCCTTAAAAAATCTATCTAGTTTCGAATTTCTCCAGAGGCCTACTCGAAATTTCACCCTGCATATAGACAGGCTGAATGATTCAAATAATTATATGTATGTTTTAAAAAAAAACACAAATAATGGCAAGAAACATTTATTAATAACAATATTATTATTATTAGAAATTATTTATAATATTTAACAATTATAGTTTTTGGTAACAGAATACATGATATATATTTTAGTAGTCCTCACGCGACGTCGCGCGAAATGACGGGTACTGGCGCGTTCCCTGTGTTCACTATGTCATGACGACAGATAATCGTCTAGTATTAAGTGTCGTGGCTTATATGTTTAAATGGAAGTGTTCACATATAGAACGACACGACTTACTGTCGTCTACGACATGTTTTGCAGTGACGACAGATTGTAATGACAGTGGGAACGGCTAGCACGACAGTCGTAAAACGATAAAAGATCGTTACGACTAAATCGTGACGTGACATCTATCGTAGCCACGTCGTCGTGATCGAATCGGAACAGCTAGATACGATAGTCGTTAAACGATAAAAAAATTTGACGACAAACAGTCGTTATAATGGGAACTGCTAGAGACGACAGTCGTCCAACGATAAATTAATCGTTACGACATAGTGGGAACGCGCCCTACCTCGACGTCGCGTGATGAAAAATTAACATAATAAAAACAAATACATATAGCACCTTTATTAACTAGTCACAGCACATTATGTACAAATTTATTGAAGCATATATTACAGTTTTATAATACATAAAATTGCAGCAAACAAACTATACACTGTATATCCCATCAACGGGCCACTTTGTGTCAGACCCCAGACACCCAGACCAGAGTAACGGAAAATTAGTTTATGACATTCGCCATACCAGAAATTGCACCCGGAGCCTCTGCTTTCCAGTGAAATAGACAGACAAAGGCTTAGACCATGAATTATATATATATATATATATATTTGTCTTTTTCATATTGTTACATACCGACAAAGAACGCACAGCTGCATGTTGTAAAAACGAATTCTTTATTTACATCGTGTTTAAACTTTAAAAACATCTATTGTCATCGTACTTATTTTATGGCTGTAATTAGTGTCGAACGAATTAATCCTTGTTTTTATTGCATCGCGTCGAAGTTTGCCAGATGTGTGTGAACCCTTTGTCGGTATTATACAGTTTAGTCTAAAACAATGCCCGAACGGAGGGGTGGCGCAGTCAAGCGACGACTACGATACTAGTAAGACGTGTAGTACTTTCAATTAGCGACGTCTTATACGTGTTTGTACAGTTCTAAAAAACTCTATGGTGATTCCAACGGCATTTATTTTAATTCGAGTCCTGTAGCTCGTAACAATATTTTTGCGAAATAAATGTACACTTAGTGGGTCTTGAGACTATTGACCGTCACACAGACAGATAAGACTTCGAAATGAGCCATATATCTTACTACCCATTCATTCACTTTGCTACTAGTATTAGGGTAAAAGATATATAACATATAAGGTTATTACTAAAGTCCGGGCGCAAAGTAGGAAGAATTTCGTACGTTGACCTGTTATTACCTATCTCTGTCACTCCCGCGTAAATATAATGAGTCTCGCTCGCAGAGACGCAATGGCCGCCATCCTCAGGGATTGTAAACCTTTTACCTGAGACTGTAAGGTTTGAAAAATACAACATTTAAGATGGCAGATGTTAAAAATCTGCTCCAGGAGGCTTTAAGCAGCATTTCAGCAGAAAAATGGCAAAATTGGATCAGTCACGTAAAAAAAGAGGAATCGAAATTAGATAGACTTGATGATAATGTAGACAAAACTGTTGATTATTTTATAATAAATGTAAAGCAGAAACACCGATACAGAGGAATCGGATTCTGATTTATGAATTTTAATATTTAATTCTATCCGAGTTAGTAGTTTTAACTCGATTTTTATAAATGTTATAATATAACATTTATATCATCTCAATTTATTCCTGGGGTTGTCTGGAAGAGATCGCTTTTAGCGATAAGACCGCCCTTTGTACATAAATAGATATAATTTTAGTCATTAACTTCACGTTTGTATTGGTGTACAATAAAGTGTTATCTATCTATCTATCTTTAAATAAATAATTTATTATAATAACAATAATTTATTTAATAAGTTAGTAAATTTTTTTCTCCTTCAAACATTTTATGTAAGTCGCACTTAATACAAACATGTTGTGACCACCGGCAGTAGGTAAAGAGGTCATTGTACGAAATTCTTCCTGTTCCACCATTCGACTTTAGGGTTGTAACGGAACTTCGCTTCCGCCTCCGTTACTGCGGAATTTCCGCAGGAAATCGTTCCTCCGCCTCCGCATCCGTGTAATTTTTGCGGAGTCATAACGGAGGTGTGTTTACTAATCATACGCAAGCAGCGACGCTCGCGACGACTCAGCCAAATGACAAAAATAACCGCGTGCAAACGTCATTTGTCAAATGAATGATACGCGACAGGAATCAACCTGTCAAATTGCTTGGACGCGTTAGACGTAGCACATACGTATTTTTATTGAAAATAAATATTTTGTACTATTAACAGCTTTAATAAACCATAAACTACTATTTTTTCTACGTCCACTTTCACTCCCGTCTCCGCATCCGCGGAGGTGAAACCCGTCGCCTCCGCATCCGCTAAGAAGGCCTCCGTTCCAACCCTAGTTATTACCTACATATTAGGCTTCCTTTCTACCTTTAGACATTTCAAACCTACATTGTTCAACCAAAAACGCAACTTTTACTCATTTCCCGATTGTCTTTTCCATTGTTTTCTTTTCTATTACTCATATATTTACTATAACCACCGCCCAAAATGCCTAATAATATAATTAACCCCACCAACGAGTTAGATTTGAACTTTGATGCACAGTCCGCCGGATTATCAGGGTCTAAGGTGTATATCTGAAAAAACATAAAACAAATTTATCTTTAATAACAGCTGAATACCGAATCAATAAAATTCAATAGGTTTTTGCGAAAAATCTCCAAAGATAGTATATTAGATATTAAACAAATTTTCATATCTTTTCCCTAATTCAAAGGTTGAAAGATAAGATCACTTTAATTTAAGATAAGAGTCATATAAAATTAAGCTAAGGATAATTTTAAAGATCATAAATAGAAAAAACAAAACTGAATTTTAACATAATTTTAGCATAAAGTAATTAAATGAGAACGTTTTAAATTCCTTCGCCTATCCACTGCCCACAATTTGCGCCACGATACATATCGAAAACTTATGACGCCTGCACACACTTCATCCTATTATGATAATTCTTTTACGGTGCAGGCTGTCAAACTTTGGAATATGCTGCCTCTTACTGTCAGAGAGGCCAAATCCTTACCTATATTTAGAAATTTACTTAGAAAACACTATTTGTCCATAAATAGCTATTTCTGATTTACGGAATATAATCATGCTAAGACATTTATTTATTATAATAACTTATGTGTTATTGTATATATATATTGTATGTATATATATACATATATATATGACTATGTATATATGTATGTATTTGTATATTTATTTCTTAAATTAGTTTGAGTATTTGTGTATTGTGTATCTATTGCCTTTTTCCTGCACCACCTATTTCGCCTGATTCAATCTCTGTTATTTAGGTTGCCTGGAAGAAATCGCTTTGAGCGATAAGGCCGCCTGTTGTATTGCCTAAAAGTATTGTAAACATGGACTGTTTTTGTAATTGTATATTTTGGTGTGCAATAAAGTGTTATCTATCTATCTATCTGTTATCTAAATGAGTGCAAAAATTAACATTACATTTTATACTAGGCTATGCCCGCTACTTAGTTCACGCTTGACTTGAAATTCCCGCAACACAAAATATCGCAGCATTTCAAAAAATAATGTAACTATCGTCATAGTGTGTCGGAATAAGCTATTTTTTACGCATCCGAACAAATTCAACCGCTCCCGGGAAAATTCACGCGGGATTCCCAGGAAAAAAGTAGCGCAGAGTTTAAGCCTGAGAAAACTTCGTCGAAATTGGTCCAGTCGTTTTCACGTGAATCCTGAACAAACAGACAAGCAATCTAAAAAAATTGCAACCGTGTTCTCCATCGTTTATATATAGTCTATTCGAATTGGGTTTTTTAATAGCTTTAATTTACAGATACGGTATATTAAGAATTATATAATATCATAAAAATGCAAAGACAGCATGGATAAGATAATTGTGTTAAAAACTATGTAGTAATTGAAGACGTGAGTGGATGAAGGTGATATGTCGCATATTCGGTTTTTTGCTTTTTTTTTGCGTAGATGAAGGTTATAAGTTGATACCAAATGACTACAGACCTTAGACCATAGATATAAGGCATATTTAAAAAAAAATAGTTGAAATAGGTGTTAAGTTCATTTTAAAACAAAAGTAAAACTGGGAATGGAGGAATCACTCAAGCGGCGGAAATATGCAACCCTCAGTGACTGGTTAGGCGCCTTGCGCCTTATATCACCTACTTTTCCCTTCCTTTCCGCAAATCCGCACGCTGGATAGAGACAGGTGGTGCCACCTATCGGCCAACCATGATTCGTGCCGACGGGCGGCCCAGTACGTCGATGGCCCCGCGATCACCGCACGCGCATTAAGTGCAATCATAAGAACGCTTTTTTACCTGTGAACCCGCTGCAGTTGTTGGTGTGAATAATACGCAAATTTCGGAAGACGTACTGAACGTGTTATTCTAAGGAACGAGGATTGGGAATCCGCAGGTGAGTGCCGCTTTATCTACCAGGCTGTGGATTTTGCCTCCTTCCACCATCAACAAATTCTTACCTTTGTCACCCGCACCACCAGTGACAGTTATATGTTTGTGCCGTTTGCTGTCGAGACGCTTGGACCGTGGGGTCCTGAGGCCATGAGCCTCTACCAAAATTTATCAAAACGACTCATCGACTCTTCAGGTGATCAGAGGGCTGGTGCCTACCTCGGCCAACGGATCAGTATGGCGATCCAGCGAAGAAACGTAGCCAGCCTTCTGGGCACCTTACCCATAGAAGACGGTGATCTGGGCTCAGTATTCTACTTATAGTCTTGAGGGACTATGGGTAGAATACAATACAAATAAGTTAAGTTTTCTTACATGGTATTCAATAGTATGTAATTTATATTATACTATTAGTTCTTATATTGTAATAGATAAATGTAATAATAACTTTTATCTCGATTTACTCAGAATTAGAATTATGCGACTTATCACCTTCATCCACTCATATCTTCAATTAATAAACGTAGAGCGGTAAAATTTGTTCCAAAGTTAAGAGGATTTAAACAAGGCCTTGAGTTTACGGCTAAAACACAAAACTGCGAATCGGTGCGATGTCAATTCTCTCATTTCCCTCGCAATCACACTGAACATATTTTGTAAGCACTGTAGTGAAATGAGTCGTAAATAATTGCACGCTACTATTATAATTAGCACAGATAAGAAAATATAGGTAAAATAAATTCAATGCAACGTTGCTATAACACGAAACTGCGATGCGACCATCGTATCGCAGTTTTGTGTTTTGCTCCTTATTCCTAAAGGACAGAGCTTAAGATAAGACTCGTTTAAACTTAAGATAAGATTAATTTAATTACCAAATTACTCATTTAATTCGTATAGCAAAATTCCCAAGAATATTCGAAGGACTATGGATGGAATAAAGGACAGAGCTTAAGATAAGGCTCGTTTAAACTTAAGATAAATTTAATTTAAATACCAAATTACTCATTTAATTCGAATAGCAAAATTCCCAAGAATATTCGAAGGACTATGGATGGAATAAAGGACAGAGCTTAAGATAAGGCTCGTTTAAACTTAAGATAAATTTAATTTAAATACCAAATTACTCATTTAATTCGAATAGCAAAATTCCCAAGAATATTCGAAGGACTATGGATGGAATAAAGGACAGAGCTTAAGATAAGGCTCGTTTAAACTTAAGATAAATTTAATTTAAATACCAAATTACTCATTTAATTCGTATAGCAAAATTCCCAAGAATATTCGAAGGACTATGGATGGAATAAAGGACAGAGCTTAAGATAAGGCTCGTTTAAACTTAAGATAAATTTAATTTAAATACCAAATTACTCATTTAATTCGTATAGCAAAATTCCCAAGAATATTCGAAGGACTATGGATGGAATAAAGGACAGAGCTTAAGATAAGGCTCGTTTAAACTTAAGATAAATTTAATTTAAATACCAAATTACTCATTTAATTCGAATAGCAAAATTCCCAAGAATATTCGAAGGACTATGGATGGAATAAAGGACAGAGCTTAAGATAAGGCTCGTTTAAACTTAAGATAAATTTAATTTAAATACCAAATTACTCATTTAATTCGAATAGCAAAATTCCCAAGAATATTCGAAGGACTATGGATGGAATAAAGGACAGAGCTTAAGATAAGGCTCGTTTAAACTTAAGATAAATTTAATTTAAATACCAAATTACTCATTTAATTCGAATAGCAAAATTCCCAAGAATATTCGAAGGACTATGGATGGAATAAAGGACAGAGCTTAAGATAAGGCTCGTTTAAACTTAAGATAAATTTAATTTAAATACCAAATTACTCATTTAATTCGAATAGCAAAATTCCCAAGAATATTCGAAGGACTATGGATGGAATAAAGGACAGAGCTTAAGATAAGGCTCGTTTAAACTTAAGATAAATTTAATTTAAATACCAAATTACTCATTTAATTCGTATAGCAAAATTCCCAAGAATATTCGAAGGACTATGGATGGAATAAAGGACAGAGCTTAAGATAAGGCTCGTTTAAACTTAAGATAAATTTAATTTAAATACCAAATTACTCATTTAATTCGTATAGCAAAATTCCCAAGAATATTCGAAGGACTATGGATGGAATAAAGGACAGAGCTTAAGATAAGGCTCGTTTAAACTTAAGATAAATTTAATTTAAATACCAAATTACTCATTTAATTCGAATAGCAAAATTCCCAAGAATATTCGAAGGACTATGGATGGAATAAAGGACAGAGCTTAAGATAAGGCTCGTTTAAACTTAAGATAAATTTAATTTAAATACCAAATTACTCATTTAATTCGTATAGCAAAATTCCCAAGAATATTCGATGGACTATGGATGGAATAAAGGACAGAGCTTAAGATAAGGCTCGTTTAAACTTAAGATAAATTTAATTTAAATACCAAATTACTCATTTAATTCGAATAGCAAAATTCCCAAGAATATTCGAAGGACTATGGATGGAATAAAGGACAGAGCTTAAGATAAGGCTCGTTTAAACTTAAGATAAATTTAATTTAAATACCAAATTACTCATTTAATTCGAATAGCAAAATTCCCAAGAATATTCGAAGGACTATGGATGGAATAAAGGACAGAGCTTAAGATAAGGCTCGTTTAAACTTAAGATAAATTTAATTTAAATACCAAATTACTCATTTAATTCGTATAGCAAAATTCCCAAGAATATTCGAAGGACTATGGATGGAATAAAGGACAGAGCTTAAGATAAGGCTCGTTTAAACTTAAGATAAATTTAATTTAAATACCAAATTACTCATTTAATTCGAATAGCAAAATTCCCAAGAATATTCGAAGGACTATGGATGGAATAAAGGACAGAGCTTAAGATAAGGCTCGTTTAAACTTAAGATAAATTTAATTTAAATACCAAATTACTCATTTAATTCGAATAGCAAAATTCCCAAGAATATTCGAAGGACTATGGATGGAATAAAGGACAGAGCTTAAGATAAGGCTCGTTTAAACTTAAGATAAATTTAATTTAAATACCAAATTACTCATTTAATTCGAATAGCAAAATTCCCAAGAATATTCGAAGGACTATGGATGGAATAAAGGACAGAGCTTAAGATAAGGCTCGTTTAAACTTAAGATAAATTTAATTTAAATACCAAATTACTCATTTAATTCGAATAGCAAAATTCCCAAGAATATTCGAAGGACTATGGATGGAATAAAGGACAGAGCTTAAGATAAGGCTCGTTTAAACTTAAGATAAATTTAATTTAAATACCAAATTACTCATTTAATTCGAATAGCAAAATTCCCAAGAATATTCGAAGGACTATGGATGGAATAAAGGACAGAGCTTAAGATAAGGCTCGTTTAAACTTAAGATAAATTTAATTTAAATACCAAATTACTCATTTAATTCGTATAGCAAAATTCCCAAGAATATTCGAAGGACTATGGATGGAATAAAGGACAGAGCTTAAGATAAGGCTCGTTTAAACTTAAGATAAATTTAATTTAAATACCAAATTACTCATTTAATTCGAATAGCAAAATTCCCAAGAATATTCGAAGGACTATGGATGGAATAAAGGACAGAGCTTAAGATAAGGCTCGTTTAAACTTAAGATAAATTTAATTTAAATACCAAATTACTCATTTAATTCGTATAGCAAAATTCCCAAGAATATTCGAAGGACTATGGATGGAATAAAGGACAGAGCTTAAGATAAGGCTCGTTTAAACTTAAGATAAATTTAATTTAAATACCAAATTACTCATTTAATTCGAATAGCAAAATTCCCAAGAATATTCGAAGGACTATGGATGGAATAAAGGACAGAGCTTAAGATAAGGCTCGTTTAAACTTAAGATAAATTTAATTTAAATACCAAATTACTCATTTAATTCGAATAGCAAAATTCCCAAGAATATTCGAAGGACTGGATGGGGATTTTTTATTCCTACCTGTCGTCCGGCATGTGCGATGTAAGCAGCCAACCCGACCATATATGGTTCGGTCAACCCTGCGTTCAGGCCAGCTATGGCCAGGCAAGTGCCGCTGGTGGCCAAGGCGAGGGTCAGCGCCGGCTTCGTGTGGGAGCCCCACGTCAAGGCCGTCGACTTCATCCCTATACGGGCGTCGTCGCTCTTGTCCTGGTGTTACAAATGGATGGAAAATATTTGTGAAGAGAGCTTCTTTAGGCACTTTTAGGAGCGGGAAAAAGCACTGAACTCGCGTAACTTTCACACTCAGTTATCCGTGCAGGAACGAAGAAAGAATACAATTTCCTATGGACCTGTCGTAAGAGGCGACGAAACAACCCACAGCTAGGTGGTAGGGCATTTGCCCGACTGGAATGGCTACCACCCCTGGTCTAGAGTATACCGCCATAACAACCTTGAGTTGTGTTCCGGCATTGGTGACCAGCTTCTAGTCTCCCTTAAGAGAGCAGCAGCGCATTTGTAGCACCTCTGGTATTGCTAAGGTCCATAGGCGACGGTAATTACTTTCCATCACAGTTGGACCGTCAGTTTGTCTGTTGTCCTTTAGTAAAAAAAAATCTCATCTAGTAAAAACATTTTGCGTGCGACGTTCTTATTTGTTTTGATCAACTTACTTTTACGTCCGAAAAATGGCCGAAACGTAAAAAAATTCAAGTAAAATTATAGAAGATTTATTATAGAATTTGGTTTACCTGATGTGCGTATATAGTGTCGTACAAAACTGTCCACGCCATTGCGCCCACGTACAAAGGGGCGCAAACGGACATGTTCAGATGCCCTTGGACCGCAGTATACCCCAACAAAGCGCCCCAATTGAAGGTGGCGCCCAAAAACAATTGCGGGTAGTTCGTAAAACGTTTCGCCAGCGGGTACGTTATTACGAGAACTGGAACAGCAAAAGAGCCGGTCAAGTGCTTGTCAGCCAAAGCAGAGCAAAGGGTTCCGTAGAAATGCCCAATGTCAAAATGCCCAAAAATTTTCGGTTTCAACGTGGGTAGCTCGCTAATGAGAGATAAAAATGAACTATAGTAAAATTATTTTCTCCGTGCAGTTTGGGTCATAAATCAAAGCTCGGCCTCAGCCCGGCTAGGGCGGTGAGCATGTTGCGCGAACGCCATTATCGATAAAAACCCATTTTCATCAAAGAAAGATTATCATACTTATAAATATCATTATTATCTTATTTGCTGTTAATTTTAAAATTAGATATTCATATATATATTTTTAATATAACTTGTTACATTCTAAATTTTTGAACTTATTTATTTTTTTTTTTTTATTTTTTTTTATTGCAGGAGGTCAGCAGACAGGCAGACGGCCCACTTGATGGAGAGCGGTTACCATCGCCTATGGACATTTGCAACACCAAAGATGCTACAAATGCGCTGCTGCCCTCTTAAAGAAGACTGGAACCTGGTCCACTAATGCCGGAACACAACTCAAGGTTGTTATGGCGACATACTTTAGACCAGGGGTGGTAGCCATCCAGTCGGGCAAATGCCCTACCACCTGGCTGTGGGTTGTTTTGTCGCCTCTTACGACAGGCCGCCCGGCCGCAGGAAATTGTATTCTTTCTCCGTTCCTGCACGGAGAAAAACTTATAGTTTTTTTAATACATAGATACCTAATTAATCATTTATTTTAAATCATTATTATTCTTATTTTAATAAATACGTTGTTTTATCTATTTTTTTCTTTCATTTATATCACTAACTCTCAAAATGACAAAACTTACTTCACTATCGATAAGCATTATCGATAACAATAATGCGTATCACTATACTTGCCCATAAGGCCCGTGAGAAAAGAGAGCGATATACTCGCTTCACCGCTCCGATTATTTACGACCCAAATTGCACGGAGAAAATAATTCTACTATAGTTCCTATTATAAAACTTGTTTCTCATTGGCTCAGTAAGAAATAGCTCAACAGTACAATTGGCTTACTCTCAAACGTCTTTCGTCATTCATTTAACTATAATATATTTTTGTTATATAAAAATTAGCAGTAGTAGTTTAAAAAAAACAGTGTTCTTTCTTTCCTCTCTCTACAATTTTACGGTCTGATTTCGGGCTGATGGGATGAAAATGAACAAAGTAAGAAGTTTGACAGTAAGGCCTCCTCCTAGGCCCATAAATCTTTATAACACAATGATCTTTATTGCTTTTGAAACAATATAAAAATTATTTGATTTACGCAAGTAAAAACATGAAACACAATTTTATAGTGCGTCTCCAACTGCTGCTCACTCTAGCACTTTCGGCTCTTGAAAACGCTAGAGCGAGGTGTCATTCCGATTTCTCTTCTGTATCTCTACTGAGCTAAATAAGTGATGCAATTCTTTAGAGCGAAACAGCTATATATATCTTTTTTAATTAGCAAGCCATTTTGCAAAAATATACTTCGTTATTTCGCTTATCTGCTGTTCAATTTCATAACCTAGATATGCTTGACCTTTTTTAATCGCCCATATTTGGCATCTATCAAAATGAATTTAGTAATTACATCAATACAAATAAAAATTATCGATTATCAAATTGATTAACACAATAGGGATGCGGATGACGTCTATAGACGCTGGTAACTACTTTCCATGAGGTAGACTGTCTCCTGTATTCTAGATATGAAAAAATGTTCTAGTCTTGCCAAAATGGCTATGGAAATTTAGAAAAAGAAACTCACTCATGCTGCTAGCTCCAAGGACTATACTGTAGCAGTTAAGCTGCAGCAACACTCCCAAAGCTAAAGAGAGTTGAGCTGCCAGGAACATAACAGCTTGCCTCTCCGATATCGCTCCGGAGACCAATGGCCGGTCTTTGGTACGCTCTACCTGAAAATAATAGAAATACATACTTATAATAATCGGCAGACAAACAGTCACATGGTATATCCACAAGCTGAACATATTATATATATATATATATATATATATATATATATATATATATATATATATATATATATATATATATATATATATATATATTATATATATATATATATATATATATATATATATATAATATATATGACAAGAACTATGAATGTCAAAGAAGCAAGTGAGGTGTGTAAGAATAAGCCTAAATGGCGCTCTGTTGTTCGTGCCTACCCCGCAAGGGACCTGGCGTGAAGTTATGTATGTATGCATGTATGTATGTATGTATATATATATATATATATATATATATATATATATATATATATATATATATATATATGTCGGAGGGAAGCTTTAATTGGACGTATTGTTGACTGGATGTATAACGCACAATATCATTTGTTTGCATTTTAATTACTTCTAAAATTCTTAATTTAATTTAATTTGTTAAATGTTTCTATAATGTCGCAGAACGGCCTCATTCTCACGACATCTCCTTTAGTTATTGTAGGTTTAGTGGGCGTCATCAGGATAAAATGCAAGCATAAAACACATGGCCAACGGTTTATACACTTTTACTTTAGATTTAAAAGACATTTTAACATAGTTTAGACCGAGCAGCGGGTTCAGGGCACCTGCTCATACTTCCAATATCAATACTTTCTTTAAAATACTCTATGGTCCAACTCGATCTATTGACACCAACCAAATGTGCCACAAAAACTCCTCCGTCTACCCAAGTAGATACTACTCAAAGTATAGAGGGCGTCTGACCCGGCTCCGCCATATGCTCTGCTCTGATTGGTCGTTTATTTAATTACAATATTCATAACTTTTATTAGGTTAGAACGATCTTTAAGTTATAGAAACATTTAACAAATCTAATTAAATTACAATAAGAATTTTAGAAGTAATTAAAATGTAAACAAATGATATTGTGCGTTATACATCCAGTCAACAATACATCGTCATAGTCATAGCGTCCCTCCGACATATATAATATTAGAGCGTTTGAACGGTACAAAAATCAGAAGAAGCAAAAAAATTTTTCCTGTGTTATTCTTATGGGAATTAAAAAGATACGATGAGGACTATCTTAATATTAATATTATGGGCTCATCTTTTCACAGAATTTTTTTTAAACCCAAAAGAAACTTTTGAGCCTGTTTGGAAAAAAAAATTTTTTTGGATCACCCTAATATATATATGCTATGTTATGGGTAATATATAACGAACCACTCTAGGGCCACTCCCTGACACCTAGAACTATAGTATGTGGTAAGTAGGCCCTCTACATGTTTCTCTCTCTCTCTCTCTCTCTCTCTTTAGTTGATTTTTCAAAGCTCTAACAGATAGACAAACAAATATTCCAAAAGTTGCATCTACTAAACTTGCTGGTCAGAATCAGTCCTCTAATATATATCTCATTTTAAAAATCAGTGCACAAACTCCTTAACACAGACAATAAGATAAGTATTATTGGAAACATTCTTGGTATAAATAATTATATCTAGTATTTAAGCTCAGATTTAAATTACTTTTGTTTAATATTTTCTTAAGTTTTCGCGACTTGTACACATAATAAAACTACGTTTTAACGGTTTTAAGCGCGGTAATTTATTTTATTTAGGTTTATCCGACGTTTCGGCCGCTTTTCAGTTGCCGTGGTCACGGAAGACAAAGATGACATTTGTCGAACGTGTATTGTCAAAGTTTTTATTCAGCCTACCGCCAACTTGTTCATTTTAATTATTTAATTTTAATTTTGTTTATGGATATTATTTACTCTATGGGAGCCTAATCTAATTTACCACCGCTTCACAACATGTTGTGGCTTGAAGAGAAGCGGCCGAAACGTCGGATAAACCTAAATAAAATAAATTACCGCGCTTAAAACCGTTAAAACGTAGTTTTATTACTTTTGTTTATTAAATTAGATTGTATTTTTAATGTTGTACCTTTAAGACACAGCATTTATTTAAAAAAATTACACATATTTTAGATTACCTGCGCATCGACATCTCTGTCCCACATATCGTTGATAGTACAACCGGCGCCTCGCATAAGACCCGCCCCGATTAGGAAAAGTCCCGCCATTTTCAAGGAAGTCGATAAGGGAACATTTCCGGGTACAGATGCGAGGGCTATCGACCACGAGCATGGCCAGTATAGAAGATATACACCTGTAACCAATACAAGAACATTATATTAATTCAAATTAATGGCGCCCTGACGGAATGACTCTAATTCCCTGGCGGCGTGGCAAGCCTTTGGTGTGGGATGCGACTTGCGTAGACACGTTGGCCGCATCCCATTTACCAAACACTTCTAGATCGGCCGGTTCGGCGGCGGAAACAGCGGAATCACTCAAGCGGCGGAAATATGCAACCCTCAGTGAGAGTTATATGTTTGTGCCGTTTGCTGTCGAGACGCATGGACCGTGGGGTCCTGAGGCCATGAGCCTCCACCAAAATTTATCAAAACGACTCATCGACTCCTCAGGTGATCAGAGGGCTGGTGCCTACCTCGGCCAACGGATCATTCTTATAGTCTTAAGGGACTATGGGTAGAATACAATACAAATAAGTTAAGTTTTCTTACATTGTATTCAATAGTATGTAATTGTATATAATAAATATAATTTTATATTCAAATTCAAATTTATTTACTGCAAAAAACATGGTTCAAAAAGTGTTACAATAGTGGTATTTAGCTACACATGTTTTTGCCAAATTGGTGTGCAGATTTAGCTCCTACAATTTACATTATTTATAATAATAATATCATAATTACGTCAAAATTAAAAATTAAATAAATAGCTTCCGTAGTCCCATAGTCAGATAATTATAACAGTCAATATAAATAATTTTGTAATTGGTGAGTAAATATGATTATCATTGTAAGGTTGTATTATATTTTATCATTTATGTATTCATTTATAGTGTAATAGCATTTATTAACAAGCAACTTTTTTAGATAAAATTTGAAAGAATTTGTATTTAACGATTTTATAATGTGGAATCTTATTGTGTATTTTTGGTGCCATGCATACTATGCTTTTCTGCAATAGAGCTGCTTTGCACGGATGCGTGCAAGGCCTATCCTTATCGCGTCTGTTACGTGGAACACCATCGGACATACGTGGGAATAAATCCTTATTATATCTTTTTTTTTATTGCAGTACTTTAGCTGACAGGCAGACTGACCCACTTGATGGGAAGCGGTTACCATCGCCTACAAACATTTACAACACCAAGGTGTTACAAATGCGCTGCTGCTCTCTTAAGGGAGACTGGAACCTGGTCACTAATGCCGGAACACAACTCAAGGTTGTTTTGACGACATACTTAAGACCAGGGGTGGTAGCCATCCAGTCGGGCAAATGCCCTACCACCTGGCTGTGGGTTGTTTTGTCGCCTCTTACGACAGGCCGCCCGGCCGCAGGAAATTGTATTCTTTCTCCGTTCCTGCATGGATATCTAACAAACATGGCTACTTCGAGGATGTATAGTGACGGTACTGTTAGCAATTTGTGTTTTATAAATAACGGTTTGCAGCTTTCAATAGTTTGTAGACGGAACATTGAACGAATGCAGCGTTTTTGCATAAGGAATATCATATTTGCGTCAGTTGAATTACCCCAAAAAATTATCCGATATCTTAAAATTTATTCGACAAGACCAAAGTAAGCAGTTAGTAGAGCTTTTATGTCAACAGTTGGTGATAATTTATATAAAGCATATGATGATTTACTAATTTTCTTACTTAGTTTGTCTATATTAATATTATTCAAAGATATAATATAGGCCTACCGATTACATTATCGGCCGGTGTTATTATTATAATAGATACTTGAATTTTTTTATTGAAATTTAACTTTACTTTAACTGAATTTATAAACTAAGATCCACTAGAGAACATTATTGCAGATCATACATATAAATTAGAAAATTAAGTCCACTTCCTACTTTATGTGCACCAATTGGAAATTTCTTGTTGCTGTTTAAGGAGAAGAAACGACAAAAAACTCCCAGGCAACATGTCTAACTAAAATATTTTTTAAATTTGTCGTGTATTTTAAGTCTCTATGCCGCGTCTGAGTCGAGAGTGAGAACACGCGACATCGCGTGATGCATTACCCATAGGCGTACACACAAAGTCAGGGGCAGCTGTTAGTGTTGATATAAACAAAAATAACTAGAGTTCCGCTTTGTATATTTATTGATATACCCAAGCTAAGCAAGTTACACTTATGTTGTGGGTAACATACACAACAGAACACCCTGGGGCCAATCCCAGACACCCAGACCATAATAAATAACGGTTTTTTTTTTACAACATTTACTATATCACAAATCAAACCCAGAATCTTTGCGCTGCAATGAGGTAGGCTAACAAAAGCTTAGCCCACTCCACCATAGAGATCACCTAGATATATATAGTATAGTTGTATGGTGCATGAGCAACAATACTCCACTTACCATCAGCTCATTCCAAACAACACCCTAACATTATTCTCACCTATTGGCCTATCCCATCTAGCCAGCTTCACGTAAGGTTCTATCTTCGACCACCACAAATCCTTTTTCTTCAAAACCTCTTCTTCAACTGGCAACACTTTGTCTATGATTATCTTCGGTGTACTAGTCTCTATTACAACTTTTTGTCTATGCTGATCACTATGTGTCGAATGCACTCTTTTAACATTCAAAAATGGAACTAATCTATGATTATCTATATTTAAATTTGGAATCATCAGTCTATGTTTAAAAGCTTCTGAATTAGGAACATGTTTGCTATAAGTGGTGTATTCTTTTTTCAAATCTATGATTTGATCCTTCTGTCTGTGGTTTGTGGCATCTTGTCTATTATTACTCTTATAATAAATATGGCAGCATAAACATGAATATTGTTTGTTTGTTGTATTAAACAGTTTTCTTTTAACATTTAATGTGTTTATTCTGTAAAATAGTTTAATGTGCGCTCTCTCACATGCTCTTAGGCTATTATGTAACATTTTGAGTCTCTTTGGCTTTCAAATTATGTAATACATATCTGAAACAAAAAAAAACATAAGATTTAGTCATGTTGAATAATGATTCACAAAATGTTGACTCTGGCTAATTGCACAAACCATACCTAGCCAAATCAAGAAAAAAAACCAAGTCACACATAACATTAAACATCTTATATTATAATGTTAAAGTCATAAAAGTTACCAAGTTTTTTTTTTTTTTTTTATTGCAGGAGATCAGCAGACAGGCAGACGGCCCACTTGATGGACAGCGGTTACCATCGCCTATGGACATTTGCAACACCAAAGGTGCTACGAATGCGCTGCTGCTCTCTTTAGGGAGCCTGGAACCTGGTCACTAATGCCGGAACACAACACAAGGTTGTTATGGCGACATACTCTAGACCAGGGGTGGTAGCCATCCAGTCGGGCAAATGACCTACCACCTGGCTGTGGGTTGTTTTGTCGCCTCTTACGACAGGCCGCCGGGCCGCAGGAAATTGTATTCTTTCTCCGTTCCTCCACGGATTGGTAGTACCAATGGTAAAAAAAACCCATATGGCAGTATCTTTTTCAAAATACTGTAATAGACTTGTGAAAGATTATTATAGCTCAAATAGCTGAATTTATGGATACAGCAGCAGTTATTGTCATCTTTTTCTAGATTTGTATTTATTTATGTCAGTGTATTTTATAATATTTTATTTACATATATCATATTAGTATAATTTTTATATTTTTATTAATGCATGTATATTATATCATGTATGTTTATATTTATAAGACACCGAGATTCAGTAGTGAGAATAATGCAACATGCCTCTGTTTTTATCAATTTGTCCATCCAAAGGTTGTCTGGAAGAAATGCCAGGTGGTAGGGCATTTGCCCGACTGGATGGCTACCACCCCTGGTCTAGAGTAAGTCGCCATAACAACCTTGTGTTGCGTTCCGGCATTAGTGACCAGGTTCCAGGCTCCCTAAAGAGAGCAGCAGCGCATTCGTAGCACCTTTGGTGTTGCAAATGTCCATAGGCGATGGTAACCGCTGTCCAGCAAGTGGGCCGTCTGCCTGTCTGTTGATCTCCTGCAATAAAAAAAAAAAAAGAAATCACTAATAGCAAGACGGCCTATTGTATTGTAAATTTTTTTATCTGTTAACTGTATATATAATACACAATAAGGCATATTAATTCATTCATATTGGTAATTACCTATATTTTTAAAGGTAATTGATATGATAAGTAGATAAGTCAAGCCCTGTTTAAAACATTTAATGACTTGAAATACCTATTGTAGCGGCACATAAGATATTAACATAAAATGATGTCATCACATTACTGTAACAACCTTCAAGATAATTTGCATCACAATTTTCCTTATAAGTAATAATAAACATGTTTATAGTTATTTTTCATAAGCTGGTATATATATTAAACATGAAGCTGGTATAGCTTCAAACAGTACATTAATCTACTATAATATTGTAAAACTCTAGACATGGCGTATGTACATTGAAGCTATTAGAAAAAACCTGGAACAGACTATATAATTTTGCCAGGTGGTAGGGCATTTGCCCAACTGGATGGCTACCACCCCTGGTCTAAAGTATGCCGCCATAACAACCTTGAGTTGTGTTCCGGTATTAGTGGCCAGGTTCCAGTCTCCATTAAGAGTGCAGCAGCAAATTTCTAGTAGCTTTGGTGTTACAAATGTCCATAGGCGATGGTAACCGCTGTCCATCAAGTGGGCCGTCTGCCTGTCTGCTGAACTACTGCATTAAAAAAAAATGGAGGACATGATGCAATTTTTTTTAGATTTCTTATATGTTTGTTCACATAAAAAGTACTAGGCCGATTTCAATGTGGTTCTCGCTAGACAACAGCAAGTTCTTAGACATATAATCTGTGCTACTTTTTATCCCGGGAATCCCGAGGGTTTTGTCCTGGGAGCAATTTAAAGTTGTTTGCATGCATAAAATTTATCTTATTCTGACACAGTTTTCACTAAAATTATAGCATACATTCTTTTTTAAAAGCTGTTTTCTAGGAAGCCCTTGGGAATTTCAAGTCAAGCTTGGAAGAATTCATGGGCATATCCTTGTTCTTATACATGTCTAGTTTTTTTATAGTGGAGCTGCCATGATCGTGGATTGCCCGGCTAATGAAACTTGGTTACTAAAGTTACTATTGCCTGTAGATGAAATAAGAGGCATGGATTCACCAGGTGGTAGGGTATTTGCTCATCTGGATGGTAAATTAACCAACTATTAAGTTAATGTACAAGTTAGCCATCTATATTTTATGAAGCATCGCTTTTTAGCTGGTTTTTAACATAGCTATCCTTCTCTAGTATTGCCCCCTCAACACATATCTATACCGCAGTCCGCACCCAAGATATTCCCTAGATAGAATTTGAATGCATGACACTAGAATAAGACGTGAATGCTTTGCCCACAAATCTTTCACAACAATTTATAAATTCCTAATTGCAATTATATAAGTAGAGAAGTAATAACATGTTAGTCAATACGATCTTCAATGCATGACATAATAATAACCTAAAATCATAAGTATAATACTAAAACATAAAACAATTTATAGTACAAAAAAATAACTTACCTTCAAACCGTGCCAAGGAATATAAAGTTCAATATAAAACTTCTTATTCGTATATAAAAACTTATAAAAAATTGAAAAGGTTAGATACAAAGTCAAGGTAAAAACACTTTTCGTAAGGTATTGATTCGTGTACTGGTCCAACAATCCGAATTAAACAACAATAATGCAATATGCATATTTACTTTATACACATTATAGTTATTATTTAGTAATTGTCGCATATGTTCACAAAAACTCGTTTTTCGCAAATTCGTACAATCCCACCAGATACGCACCCACACCACAAATCTGTCAATGTTAATTGTTAGTGTCATCATGTCAAAGTATGTCAAAGTCAATTATCAGCTATTTTTTTTTCTGCTGTTGATGGATCTTAGCTTACAACGTGTATAAAACCACACATGATTTTTTTAAAGAAAATTACGCCAACGAAAATCCATAATCTACATTGGACCTGTGTGTGTTGAAGTACCTACTGAGAGATTTAAATTTGAATTTCAGAATAGCTGCCAACTAGCTAGCCAATAAGCCAACATCATAAATAAGCTGTCAGGGTTCACCAATTGTTTACACATGTATAGTATATTGTCTATGGTTTACGTTTACACCTTACAGGCTGTTCTTGGGACGGACTTTTAATTTTAAATATTTATATTTAATTACAATTTGCAGAACAACGATTAGTTATTACTTGAACGTTCGTAAAATTTACACAAAAAATATAAATTAAAAACACTACTTTCATTACCTTAAAATGGAGGAGGTAAGAACCAATTTTGTTGAATTAGTTCTTTGATATGTATAAATGGGTATATTTTTCTATTACATAGATAAACTTATATCATAAATAAAATTTATAGATTAGTAATACCTATTTTGTTGTTTTTAAAATTAGGCTATTCCAATATTTTACATAGCATCACGGTCGAAGCTAGTGCATGTACGAAAGAGATAGCATTTAAAATATAGAAGAGTGAGTGAGAAACAAAACACATTATGGACAGCTATTTTCTTTCAGCTTTACACGAATGATCAAAATCTTCTGTATAAAATTAAACTACAAATTGACTTAGAGTCATCATACTTTCTCACAATCTAATTATAACATGTAATTGTGTACATTGAAAAAAATCTTTCAAGGCTAGTAATTAGGCTTCAAAGATTTTTAACTTGTAACTCAAGGTTTTTATGGCGGCATGCTTTAGACCAGTGTCTTTCAACCTGTGGGTCACAACTCCTTGGTGAGGTTGCAGAACCTCGCTCATGGGGTCGCCGGCAAAAGGCAATTTAAATGTACACCTCGTACATCATACTTTCTAAGCTCAGCAGCTTGTTGCACAGTATAAGGCCCTAATTATGAATATACATACATAACTTCACCCCAGGTCCCTTACAGGGTAGGCACGAACAACAGAGCGCCGTTCAGGTTTATTCTTACACACCTCACTTGTTTCTTTGACATTCATAGCTCTTGTCATGCACGCTCGTCTGTTCTGTTAAGGCTCCTGACATCACCTGCTAGTACACAATCAATTTGATCAGGATTGATTGATTGTATTGATAATGAATATGCATACCAAAATAGAGAAAAACATAAATATAGTATTTTAAAAACTTTTTGTCTGTCTGACCCAAGGGGGTCACCAAAATTTTTTAACCTATAAAGGGGTTGTGTATTCAAAAAGATTGAAAAGCACTGGACAAGACTAAGGGTGTTAGTCTGACAGGCAAATACCCTATCACCTGGCTATGGGTTGTTTTGGCGCCTCTTATGGACAGGCTGCCCATTTGCAGGAATTAGTATTCTTTTTCCGGTCTTGCACAGAGATGTTAGGGTTAAACTCGCCTGGGTACCACACTACATCACCAATATTTTATAGTGAATGAATGAATGAATAACATACATATTCAAGTACAATGGACGGACTTATAGCCATAGGTGATCTCCAGATTATCTTATACAATTATTATCAACAGTGACATTATTTACCGACTTTATAATTATTAAATGAAAGATTGAGTCCATCACAGATGTAGCTATAATATATATTAATATCATTCATAGCAAGGCATATTATGACATATTTTCCATATAAATTTGAGTGACCGCACACACAGCTATAATATATATTTCTATAAATATGTCGACATTAATATCTCAGTATATTTTAGTATATTAATATATAGTTTGAGGATATGGGTGAATCTAAAAGTATTGCTCTTGTCGAATTACAGTACAGTACAGAAAATAAGCTTTGCGATTGCAATGACGACCGCAGACTGAGTGAAAGCAAAATATATATTTTAGTATAGCTCCTGTGTGTGGTAGCTTGCTGTACTATAATTGATACCTCAATATATTATACTGGTACGGCCACGTTTTACGCAGACCGGCTAATTAGGTACGTGGGGAACAAATGTCTAGCCATGCCGCCTCCGCCAGGTCCTGGTTGAAGGGGTAGGCCCAAGAAATGCTGGTTTGACGTCGGGAAGGATGACATGCGTACCAATGGTCTCAAAACGGGGGATGCTGAAGACCGCGCGAAGTGGAGTAGAAAAAGTCGGAAAGCGGACCCTGGCCGTCGGAGTGAACGCACCGAACGCAATCGGGATTTAACGCTCGGATGATGATGATATTAATATATATTATAGCTACGTCTGTGATGGGCTCTACAGTGTTTACATTTATTTACATTCGTCATAATTGTATTATTAAATTTATCATTGTTATCATAGTCATCTATTTATTATTATTACAACAGTCATATATTTAATAATTTTGTGCATAATTTGAAGAATAAAGAAGACTTTCTGTGTTCATTGAAAAATTTGAAAAAGTTACAAATAACTTTAAAGAAGTTAGTTAACAGAATAAAGCACGGGTTTGGTTTACATATATGTCCCCGGAATCATAAGTAATGAGCGGGGGATGGGGGAGGGGGGGAGGAAATCTCACCCCTTCTGCAACTCCTATGTGTCGGAAATGTGTAGTTCCTGAGTTATTAATGTTTTTGTCAATCTAACCTCACTTCTGTTTTTCACTAATATATAAGATAAATAGTGAATGGTTACCAGTCGGTCCTGGCACTCGCCGGCCGCTGCCGCGGCACGATCGCTTCGCTCGCTCGGCTCGTGCGCTTTGGTCTACACAAAACCTAACCTAACCGACTGTTTAAAACTCCACATATTTAAATTTTCGGATACATACAGTCTCCTATTTCGATAAATCCCGTCAAAAAACGTAAAAAAACGTCTCGGCGACAAAATTACCAGATCATTGTCGTGAATTTCAAACTTCGATAATTAATTGAATATGTATTTTTTCCACTCAAAACCAATTTCAGTTGTTATAAATAAGTCTTAAATATATTCCTAAACACATTAAAATCACCCAGGAAATCATCCGGGGACATATATGTAAACCCAACCCTAAAGCACTACTGTCATATGTGTAAATGTATTTAGTACTGCCTGATTCTGTTGATTATAGTATGAATACATATGTTTGCTGATGACAAGTCACTTGACTTTGATGACATAAACAACATCCTAACCTAAATAGCTCCCTCTCGCGGTTTTCCCACAGTGCTACAATATGGGGCTCTTGAAAAAGGGCGTAAGCAGATTTTTAAAGTCTCAAGGAGGTGAGCAATGCATCGGCTCCCTTAGTATTGCAGATTTCCATGGGTGATGGTAGCCACTTGCCATCAAGTGGACCTGTCTGCTAAGCAAACATATAAAAATATCTGAATGATTAATTAATTATTATGATTTTAATATTATTCTTAAAGACACTAAGCTTAACCTTGCAGATTCAGCTGTATTTTAGGGATTAAGTTAGGTCAGAAGCTCCAATAGTGCACTCATAGTTCTGGAGCATACGCAGTTAGAAGGGTTCAGCAATTAACTGATGAAGAGACAGCCACATTAGTGTATTTTAATATTTTATTTATTTATCTATACAAATGAAGACATGAGTGGATGAAGGTGAGACATATCACCTTCATCCACTCATGTTCATATTCGGTTTTTTTGCTTTTTTTGCGTAGATGAATGTTAAAAGTCGATACCAAATGACTACAGACCTTAGACCATAGATATAAGGCATATTTAAAAAATAAAAAGTTGCTAAAGGTGTTAAGTTCAATTCTTTTATCTCGATTTACTCAGAATTGGAATTATGCGACTTATCACCTTCATCCACTCATGTCTTCAAATGTTATCAGTTGCAAGACTCGAATTAAAATGCGGTTATAATTACTATAGAGTTTATTAGTACCGTTCAAACACATATAACACCAGTACAAATATAACTGAACACAACTAGTACAAACATAATGCACGATTCCATAACACGCGCAAAGTCCGTCACTATATAGAATATCAAATGTCTACAGTCATGCACGCTTGCGGTTAGTTTGACTGCCCCTCGCCCGCATTGTGGCATTGTTTTATACTGCGAAATTACAATATGTCTCTCACCGGCAAATTGAATTTCTAAGGTGTTATTACAGTGCGATGTTTTTCTAATTACAAATTTTAAACACAAAGTAAACGATAAAAGATGGTCATAAAAGCACTTCAATGTTATTTGCTCAAACGGCCAGCGGGTAATAAATATGCTTTGTTTGCAAGTGGCCGAAGTCGTAACAATATGTTTATTTAATTTTTCAAATTATTTACATTTTTCTTATAAAAAATTATACATAACTAGCTGTCCCGGCAGACGTCGTCCTGCCCGGTAAAAAATAGGGGTTTATCGTAGAAGGGTGAAAATTGAGGATTGTATGTATTTTTGTATGTTGTATCATAAAAAAATAGAAATTAAAAATTTTGTCTAAAAAATATAAATAAAAATTTAGGGGTGGACTACCCCTAACATTTAGGGGGATGAAAAATAGATGTTGGCCGATTCTCAGACCTACCCAATATGCATACAAAATTTCATGAGAATCGGTCAAGCCGTTTCGGAGGAGTATGGCAACGAAAACTGTGACACGAGAATTTTATATATTAGATTTATTTATTTTTAATGTAAAAAACCGATGTCCGCCGGCAGCGGGGTGTAGGGTCCAAGCTGCCGGTGATTAAGGCTCCAGAGAGAACTCCTCCAGGAACCTCCTTACAATGCGGGCCGTTTCCAGAAAGGCTGCCTTCTGTACCCGTCCTTTCAGCCCTAAAACAATTATTATCCGTGCAGGAACAGAGAAAGAATGAAATTTCTTGCGGCCGGGCGGCCTATTTGACAAAACTACCCACAGCCAGGTGGTAGGGCATTTACCTGTCTGGATGTCGCTATGAGCAGCAGCGCATTTGTTGCACCTTTAGTGTTGCAAATGTCCATAGGCGACGGTAATCACTTTCCATCAGGCCTGTCTGCTGAACTTATGCAATTAAAACATCTCGGGACGCCCGACAGAAGTGATAAGCTAATCTAAGTTGAACTATTTAATATCAAAATTGTTTAACTTGATAAAAGCTTAGGTAATTACTTACATTTTATCTATATGCGCGTGGATTGGAGTGAGAGAGGACGAGCCTGCCTACCGCTGCTGCGTGAGAGAAAGGGAATCCAGACAGACTGGCACCGTAACGAGTTACGTAACGAAACGGTTTACCCTCTCATAGGAAGTAATCACTTCAAAAATATTATGTAAAAATATTCTTTATTTACATTTCAGGAAGCTGATGAAAATGATATACATGACCTACCATCTCAAGAGCTACTTCGCATGAGTCTCAAAACGCCTATGACAAAAATAAAGAAGGTCAAAATGAAGAAATATTCACCGAAACTTGGGCTGCTTAGATGCGACGTGTGTAATAAAGTAAGTAATATCTCATTACTACATACTAAGGCCCGGTTTCCACCAAAGCAGAGAGGAGAGGAGACGAGAGATGTGTTTTAAGTAACCAATCAGGTTTCAAAATCAAATCGAATTGTATGGAAATACCGAAACCTGATTGATTATTTAAAACAAGTTTCCTCTTGTCTCCTCTCCTCTCTGATTTGAAACATGAAACCGGGCCTTAAGGTGTTCTTAACGGGCAAGTTTTTGAGCAATTATTGCTGTTGCCAGGCAATGGATAGCGACCAGACCCCCTGAGCAAGGCTCTGGGACCAAGACAGATGCGTCAGGAGTATTGGGATGGAAGGATCAGGGAATAGTTTGTTTTTATTGCAGGAGTTCAGCAGACGGCCCACTTATGGAAAGCGGTGACCATTGCCTATGGACACTGCAACACCAAAGGTGCTGCAAATACGCTGATGCTCTCTTAAAGGAGACTGGAACCTGGTCACTAATGCCGACACATCACTCAAGGTTCTTATGGTGGCATACTCTAGACCAGGGTTGGGCAAATGCCCTACCACCTGGCTATGGGTTCTTTTGTCGGCTCCTACTACAGGAAATTGTATTCTTTCTCCGTTCCTGCATGGATATGGGGAGATGGAAGTAGGGCATCAGAAACACCATTAGCTCGAGGATAACTGTTCCCTGTCCTCTGACTTCCTCATTCAGCGCCTGCCGGTGACCTTGCATCGGTCCATGGGCTGGAGGCCTCCGACACTACATTTACCTAGACGCAGTCTCCATTTCAGTACCCTTCTGCTCCATCAGCCATCGGTCCTGCGGCAGACGTGACCGGCCCAATGCCATTTCAACTCGTGAGCTATGTCGGTTACCTTGGTTCTCTTACTGATATCCTCATATCTAACTATCTACAAGAGAAACACCCAACATAGCTCGCCCCATGGCCATAAGCGACTTGTCCTGCTGTCAGTGTCGATGTCTCGGCACCGTAGGTAAAGACTCTAAAGTCTTTGTGTTGAGGAGATGCCAAAAAGCTTAAGACTGTCAGCTATTGGTATAGAAACACCTCGGAGAGTAGAAGTAAAGTTGCACGAACTCCTTTTGGCAGAGAAGAGACTCGCCTGGGTTTTGGAGGCATTGAACTGAACTAGGTTGGATTTATCTCAATCGGAAGCTGCCTTCAAGGTCAGTTCAGCTAATATCATTGTTTGCCTCAGTGACTGAACCTCGTATAACTCTCTACAACAGGGTTAAGTTGGACGTACTGCACGAAGACGTTTCCCTTCAAGCATTGTGGAACAATTTTTATACATACATACATAAGTTCACGCCAGGTCCCTTGCGGGGTAGGCACGAACAACAGAGCGCTATTCAGACTTATTCTTACACACCTCACTTGCTTCTTTGACATTCATAGCTCTTGTCATGCACGCTCGTCTGTTCTTAAGGCTCCTAACATCACCTTCTGCTAACACATGATCAACAATTTTTATAATATGGCTTAATTTTTTTTTTAAGATATGCAATGACAAAGCAGCTCTGGTGTCCCATAAGGCGGTCCATATCCAAACGGCGGAGTTTGCATGCTCAAAATGTCCATACAAGGGCAAAACAAGGAAATATCTAGCGCGTCACCTGTCTAAAGTGCACACAGAACCAACCAAATATAAATGTGATGATTGTGGGAAGAAATTTCATTTTTTGAACAGACTAGAATCGCATCGGAGGGTACATACAGGTAATGCGTTGCTACTGTAAATATCTAGTCCGCGATATTGGGCCGTCCGCCATATTGGATTTAGAAATGACGTCACTAAGCTAATTATTCATTTACATCCAAACTAAATGTGTATTCAAAATTTTATTTTAGTTGGTTGAAGATAATTGAACTAGATTTGACTTGTATATATATAAGGTGTGTATTTGCCAAGTGAACCTTTTATTTATTTTAAGGTTTACTTATAATTTTATATTTTACTTGTAATTTATGCTTTACTTATAATTTTATATTTTATGTGTAATTTATGTTTTACTTATAATTTCTTTGATGTTTACTTATAATTTTATATTTAACTTGTAATTTATGTTTTACTTATAATTTTATATTTTACTTATAATTTCTTTGATGTTTACTTATTATTTTATATTTTACTTGTTATTTATGCTTTACTTATAATTTTATATTTTATGTGTAATTTATGTTTTACTTATAATTTCTTTGATGTTTACTTATAATTTTATATTTAACTTGTAATTTATGTTTTACTTATAATTTTATATTTTACTTATAATTTCTTTGATGTTTACTTATAATTTTATATTTTACTTGTAATTCATGCTTTACTTATAATTTTATATTTTATGTGTAATTTATGTTTTACTTATAATTTCTTTGATGTTTACTTATAATTTTATATTTAACTTGTAATTTATGTTTTACTTATAATTTTATATTTTACTTATAATTTCTTTGATGTTTACTTATTATTTTATATTTTACTTGTTATTTATGCTTTACTTATAATTTTATACTTTACTTATAATTTCTTTGATGTTTACTCATAATTTTATATTTTACTTGTAGTTTATGCTTTACTTATAATTTCATATTTTATATGTAATTTATGTTTTACTTATAATTTTGTATTTTACTTATGATTTCTTTGATATTTTACAGGTGAAAAGCCGTATGAATGTAAGCATTGTGAGAAGACGTTCAGCGCAAGGTATTCTCTAAACACGCATCTACTTGTACATAGTGGTAAGTAATTTTTTTAAATTATATTTAATTTTTTATTAATTTACAAAGCGGGATCAATTTCTGAGAAGGATTGTCTTTGAACAAAATATTCTATTTTCCGTACATAAATTAAATATCGAATTGCGCCGGTTATTCGACCGCACCTTTGTATGCAAGCAATGTTTGCGGCCAAATAACGTGTGTTTCGAATATTAATTGATAGATGCCTAGGCATGGAATAATTTTCGTCATTTCCTTTTCATCTTGTCGTAAGAGACGACAAAACAACCCACAGCCAGGTGGTAGGGTATTTGGCCGACTGTGATGGCTACCACCCTTGGTCTAAAGTATGACGCCATAACAACCTTGAGTTGAGTTCCGGCATTAGTGACCAGGTTCCAGTGCCCCTTTAGAGTGCAGCAGCGCATTTGTAGCACCTTTGGTGTAGCAGATGTCCATAGGCGATGGTAACCGCTTTCCGTCAGGTGGGCCGTCTGCCCGTCTGCTGAACTCTTGCAATAAATAAAGGTTAAATATCAGGTTTCATCATCACAATCAGTAAATCCTCAGACCTTATTCCCATCACATATACAACGTTAGTGAAACCAAACGGCTTAGGAGCAGTTCAGTGACATACAAACATACAGAAGATTTATAGATATAATAAAACTACGTTGTAACGGTTTTAAGCGCGTCGAACGAAACGACGACGACGAAACGAATACGATATACGAAATGTCGGAATGACAAAAATCAAATAAATTAACGCGCTTAAAACCGTTAATGTGTACAAGACGCGAAAAGTTAACAAATTACTATAATCATAGATATTTAATTATTATTCCACATATATATTTATTCATTCTTTATTATACTATTTTTAAACATATAATATATTATATAAAATATTTTCGTTAAAATCACTGGCTGGCTCTGTGAAACTTCGTTCGCGTTGCCATGGCTTATTGCTTCTATAGAATCCTTCAATTGGTCGTCCGACACGCACTTGGCCGGCTCGTTGTAGTATGTAAACTGGTTGGTCGGATGTCCATCAGTGTAGGACAATTCTGGCCAAATATCGGGCGTCTTGTTGCATATTTGATACGCACTGTTGCGGAGTGACGCACTGTCCGGAGTTTTCGACGAATCTGTAAAGAAAATAATAATTGTTTATTACTCTCCTTAACTGTACACTATAATATATACTATATTATACTCTCTCTCTCTCTCTCTCTCTCTCTCTCTCTCTCTCTCTCTCTCTCTCTCTCTCTCTCTCTCTCTCTCTCTCTCTCTCTGGAGAAAGAATACAATTTGCTGCATTGGGGCGGCCTATTGTAAAAGGGGACAAAACAACCCACAGCCAGGTGGTAGGGTATTTGCCCGTCTGGATGGCTACCACCCCAGGTCTAGAGTATGCCGCCATAACAACCTTGAGTTATGTTCCGGCATTAGTGACCAGGTTCCAGTCTCCCTTAACAGAGCAGCAGCGCATTGGTAGCACCTTTGGTGTTGCAATTGTCCATAAGCAACGGTAACTGCTTTTCATCAGGTGGGCCGTCTGCCTGTCTGCTGAATTCATGCTATTTTTTTTTTAAAGATACAGACAGACGCGGAAAACGACCTTCTTTTAGACTATATAAAGCTAAATAGATGAGAATCGCACTTACCCAGGCTTACAATAGCACCCAGACACATGTAGACTCAGGCAATGCTTAGATTTTAGCGTTATCACTGTTTCTTTGTTGACCAGATTGTTTTGCTTCTTTATGGCGTCGCCTAAATACTCTATGATCCGCTGCACGTCCAATACGCCGTCGCGTAGATCCATGTTTTTGCCTAATATTTTCTCTAGGAGCGTCTGAAAATATTCACAATGTTGATTATTATTAACACGCTGGACACTAGCTTTTGCACGCGGCTTTACTCGCACAGAGTTATCCCACGGGAACGTAGCCTATACATAGATAGATCTAACCTATACACCAAAGCATATAAAGAAAGCTTTTGAGATCCTGGATATCATGTACCAGCAGAGTGCTAGCCAAGACAAGTAAAACAAGCCCAAACACGACGGGTCTGTCTTGTTTAGTACAGGAGTTGCTATGCCACCTTCCAGCTCCATCATCAGATCAGCTCCATGGTGCATTGTCACGCGATATACGTATGCGTGCAAGATTTCAGCTCCGGGAAGTAGGTCAAATTTAATTTGTATGACTCCACCCGAACTTGCATAAATACATCCATTGCAAGTTAAATAAAAGCTTGTAAAAGCAATATGGCAGGCGCGAAGGTATGTCAAACGGCAAACTAAAGGCAGAGTTGAATTAAAAAAATACTGATGAAATAGTGTACTAACCTCTGTCATTTCTTCAGTGAAATGATACTCTGAATGCGTATACTTGTTTAAAATGTTGGTAAAAGTCTTTAAGAAATCATCTTTAGTCGCCATTTTCCTCAAACAATCATGTCTGCCTTGTATTTTCTTTAAAAGCAACGATTTCTCGTCCGCCATTTTGTGGCACGTTCGATATTCAAAATCCGACGCCATCTTGTTCTGGAACAAGTCGTTCAAATCGCGCGCCGCTCTCTCATTGGTCAGAATTTTCTGGATCTTTCTCATATGTTCTATATTTGATCTTTGATCTATGTAAGATGTTCTTAGCATGTTTTTTGGTATTGAATTGTCGTCTTGTGTTTCGTTGTTATTATTTGGGTTTCGCAACAACTCGCCGTGTTCTATAGTTTTTAATCTGTAATATTGAATAATATTGTGTTTAATTTCGAATATTTCTAAATTCGGTAGTCGACAATTTTTGAGAAACAGGTTTATTTTGAGCCTTATGTTCTATTTTAGCCAAAATATTAATATTTCAGCAAAAAAACAACATTAACATATTTAATTTAGCAATGTTATAAATATTTCGACATTTCGTCACAAAAACGCGTCAAGCTGTCATGGCGTCTCGCATGACGCCACAGTGTGCAAAACAAACATCTGTTTCGTTGAAGTGTCATCTGAGAAGTCATTAATAACTTGTTGTGTTTTGCACACTATGACGTCACGCGCTCGGATCGGCGTTCACTGTCACGTGGCTAATGGCTGCAATATAACAATTTTATTTCTCAAAAATATCAATTAGTATTTAATATTTTAGTTAAAACAATTTATTCTTGTCATATTTAGATCGTAATCTACGATATATAGGTATTAAAAACATCCTATATTTTTCATACTGTCGTGTACCGTATTACGGATTGACACAACGAAACAAACTTTTTTAGTATTTTATGATATAGATATCCGATACTTTCGATGATGGTTAGGAAACCCATAAAACGCCTGCAGATTACCTACCTTTTTATGGCGGCCACGACGCTGTTACAATTCACTGGACACGAGTAGCCTAACGGCATCCAGGGGGTGCCATGCTTGTCCTCACAGAGCACTCTTGCTTCTGCAAAAACATAGATTTCTTAGTTATCGGAGTGTAGGAGACTAAGAGCCTACCTGATGGAACGTGGTTACCATCGCTTATAGTTTTTAGATATTATTTATGTTACAAAAGATCTCAAGGATCATGATGGAGATGGAGAGGGAACGCAGGGCGCTAGCGGTTCGATGTAATTTGTTGGCTCGCCGCCTATTTAACGCTTACTGTCAGGTACTAGACAAAGACTAGGCTAAAAGTTGTAAACGACTTGCCAATACAATCATGGGTTTAGGATGTTGATGAGGCTGTCCGAGTTCTGTAGTGCAGCAGGTATGTTCGCAGAAGCACGAGTTGACTATTATTACGCTATTGTTAGGAAAAGAACTGCCATGTTGCTCTGCAGGATTTGGGCCAGATCTAATAACATCCTAAAAGTCCTAGCTGACACGTTTGATGTGCCCGTACTCAATTGTTGACATTTGCAATATTTGGCGATGGTAAACGGTTTCCATTAGATGGGCCGTCTGCCTGTTTACCAGCTTCGTAATAATAAAAATAAAAGCAAACAGCCCGACATCTACAGCCGTTTGCAAAACCAGGAGACAAGCCAACGTGTCACCAGCCGAACAAGGAATAGGATAGGACGGTCGAGATAAAGGAATAAGTTGGAAGGAATGTGTAGTGTTTGATTCAAGGGCGCCAAAATTCACGTTAGTAGGCAAAAAGGCAGACGACCCACGTGCAAAGTGGAAACCACTAGAACTTTCGAGTGGTTTCCACTTGGGCCGTCTGCCTGTTTGCCTGCTTCGCAACGAAAATAGAAATAAATAAAGAGGCGGTGACCAAATAGAACAACTACGTACCTATGTTATAGTAATTGATTAACACGATAAAACACAATAAGAACATAATTTATGCAAAGAATTAGTTCCTTCTCACTCAGCTCGATGTCACAAACTGCATGTTTCTAAACCTGTATGTCTACTATATACTATGTACTTTCATCAATTAACTTTGTAATTATTCACGTGTAATTAAGAGTGTGTAATTGTATGACGACATTAAGGTGTAATTATGTGATTAATGTACGTACATTTGTGAAGCTCTTATGATGCGCGAGGATGTCGGATGCGTAATCATTTTTGGGGTTCAAATAGAACTGATATTGTTGGAAATGCGACATGCAATCTCTTATGTCCGCTGTACACATTGGGCTACGATGCTGTGCCAACATGTATGGCCAACGTGGAAAGATCTACTTAGCGGTATGTTGGTAGTTGGCGAGAACACTGGCCCCCCAAGCGACTGCGTTTCATAACGGGCGTTATCCACATTTTGTTTGCTGTCTATTACTACTCTTACATCGCCGAAAAGTACATGTTTGTTTGCCGTTACCGCATGCAGGTCGTTGATGTGACATGAAAATAATTAGGTCCAAAGATAATACCTTGCGGAATACCAACGAAATTATGTTTAATATCTGATTTGCACATAGAAATCTTTCTATCTTCTTTCACTCTCTTATACCAGATTTATATGTATCTTACTATCAATATATAGATTTGCCTAACTGGTTGATAATCAACAAACTCTTCTACCAACTCGCCATTCTGTTTCTACCGATGATAAGGGAAGGTTGACAGTAAGATATAGAAACTTGGATTTAAGGGCTACAAATAAGCTACGTTTTGTAATGCTGATGTTAGACGGATCAACAAATCAGCCATTCCGATCAGCCAATCGAATGCAATACATGTCATTTTTACGAATATTTTAAGGTCAACAAGATCAAAGGCATTTGTCAAGTCTTCAAAAATGGTGAAGATAATTCTTAATAACTTTTTTGTGAAAATGACAGTGATATACAAAAACAAACGGGTGGAAATTGTGAAAATGTAGAATTCCGATTTGATTAAAATTGCTTCTAAGAAAAGAAAATTGCTTTTCTATTTCAGATGAAAAACCTTTCAAGTGCTCCTTCTGCGAGTACGCCTGCCGTGATAGTTCGACGCTGAGAAAACACCAACATCGTCACATGGGCCTCGAGACGGTGTACCAATGTAAGAAATGTGATATGAGGTAAGTATTATAATTTTTAAACTTTGTCTATGTATTTTTTCTTTCACCTTCTCCCAATTATTTGTGTGCGTTCGTGCTTGTTTGTGTCGATTTATGAATTTCTTTTTACCATGTTGCAGTTTCAAAAAGAAGTATACACTGAAGAATCACGTGGCTGAAGCTCATTTGAATATGAAATTGAAGCGGTACAAATGCGACAGGTGCGAGAAGGACTTCAAAAGGAAAGCACTTTTGACACTCCATATCGTGAGTGATGATTTGTTTTTCTTACGCAGTGGACGATGTCATCCGGTTCGAAGGACCAACGACTTTCGTTTGACACCTCGATATATTTTTGCCAACTCAAATGACTGAGTTATAACTTTTAGTATATACATTAGGGTGATCCAAAAATTTCCAAACAGGTTCAAAAGTTTCTTTTGGGTGTAAAAAAAATTCTGTGAAAAGATGAGCCATTAATATTAAGATTGTCCTCATCGCATTTTTTAATTCCCATAGGAATGACACAGGAAAATTTTTATTGCTTCTGATATTTGTACCGTTCAAACGACTGGTTGACTGATAAATCGCTGTTCCAATCTTTATAGAGAATTGAACGCTCTGCAAAAAAGGTCTGATAACATTTTTTGATTTGTCCACGCGTTCAAAGATTGTTCAAAATCAAAGTTCAATTGTTCAAAAATTTGATCGAATTTTATAAATTACACCGAAACTGTTGGTTTCAGTGTCAAAATAAGGATCAATTTTTTTGTCAAATATAATACAGTTCAGAAGGATTTATTTGAAGGCAATCAGCGAGCGCGAAAACTAGCGTTTGTACACGAGCATGTATGTCGTGCGTTCATGTTGAACTGTCTGACTGTAGCCGAAAATCAAAAATCGACAAATCAAAAAATGTTATCAGACCTTTTTTGTAGAGCGTTCAATTCTCTATAAAGATTGGAATAGCGATTTATCAGTCAACCAGTCGTTTGAACGGTACAAATATCAGAAGAAGCAAAAAAAAAATCCTGTGTTATTCTTATGGGAATTAAAAAAATGCGATGAGGACAATCTTAATGTTAATATTAAGGGCTCATCTTTTCACAGATTTTTTTTTACACCCAAAAGAAACTTTTGAGCCTGTTTGGAAAAAAAAATAAAAAACAAAAATTTTGTGGATCACCCTAAAATACATACTGCAGAATATATCGCTTCTTTGCTTCAATAACGTGGTATCTTCAAAAACCCAAATTTACCGTACGCTACTTTTATAATTTCAAAAAAAGATTTTACCCAAACATATTTTACACTTTTTTGTATATTTTTTTTTGTAAATTTAGTGTCAATTTACTAAGAATTTTGAAATATATGAGAAAGTTGTGATAATATGATACATTTAGCAAAATATAGTGAGTGAGTGAAATAAGTGAGTATTGGGATATGTCACGTTGTTGAAGCAAAGAAGCGATATAGTCATTTCATACGAATCCTATATAAACACAGTGAGAGAGTGAGTTTTAAATTCAACCATGAATTTGTGCCAATTAAGAGAAATGTTTTTCAGCAGAAATCTGAAGGAAACCTTTGAATTTCAGAAGTCCATACACGACAAGCTGATGAGGAGCGAGTGCAAGATATGCGGCGTGGTCATCAACAACAAGTACAATATGACGCGCCATATCCTCATTCACACGGAGGCCAGGCCCTACAAGTGCGAGTTCGACGGCTGCGACAAGAGGTTCAAGGACCCGGTGGGTGATAATGAAAATTTCGCTAAAAATATCTCCTCTGTGAAATCATCTCATCCGCTTTACTCCATGACTCCTATCTCATTGGTGTCACCCCTCTACCCCATCCAACCCATCTCGTTTCATATGTATATAATATTGTTTTATAATAAAACTCTTTATTATTTAAATTAATCAATTTAAAGAATGAAAACGATGTGTTTCTCTGAAAGGACAAAGTTTTATTTGTTAGTACTTACAATTAGGTAGGTACCTAAACATATAATAATTAACTAACATTATATGCACTAGGCTTACCTGAAAGGACAAAGAAACGACATTCAAAGTCCATTCACTTAAATTCTAGTTGAAATATTATTTAAAACTGTTATTAAAAACTGAACACTTATATTTGTTTCCTACGTCATTCGTAATTTTTAAGTTTTTTTTTTTTGCAGGAGTTCAGCAGACAGGCAGACGGCCCACTTGATGGATAGCGGTAACCATCGCCTATGGACATTTGCAACACCAAAGGTACTACTAATGCGCTGCTGCTCTCTTGAAGGAGACTGGAGCCTGGTCACTAATGCCGGAACACAACTAAGGGTTGTTATGGCGACATACTTTAGACCAGGGGTGGTAGCCATCCAGTCGGGCAAATGCCCTACCACCTGGCTGTGGGTTGTTTTGTCGCCTCTTACGACAGGCCGCCCGGCCGCAGGAATTTGTATTCTTTCTCCGTTCCTGCACGGATTAAGTGTGCGACTTAGGTCGCGTTCCACTTGTATTGTAATATACTGAGTATTTAACGTTTATGCATGCGTTCCTTTGGTATAATTTTCATTTCATGTATTATCCCTCTTTAATCTCAATCAAATCAATGACGGCCTCTGTGGTTGAACGGGTTAAGCCTTTGACGGCCTACCTCACTGCAACCCAGAGGTTCCGGGTTCGATTCCCGGTATAGTAAATTTCAGAAACACATTTTCTCCGTTATTTACCGTGGTCTGGGTGTCTGGGATCGGCCCCAGAATGGTCCGTTGTATATTACCCATAACACAAGCGTAACTTGCTTAATTTGGGGATATACAATGTGTGTGTTTGTCTGCCGATTATTATTATAATCTCATTAATGCCATCCCTCATATTGTAATATATATATATATAACGAGTGCAGGACTCGAATTAAAATGCCGTTGGAATTACTATAGAATTTATTAGAAAGTATACAAACACTTATAACATAGGTACAAATATAGCTGGACTCGACTAGTACAAACTGCACAATCGCAATCCTCGCTTGACTGCTCCAAAGCAACCCCCCCCCCTATTCGGGCATCGTTTTATACTAATCTATACCATACAGCAGCAAGCGGTCATAAATGAGTGCAGTAACAATGGGATGATTTTCTCAATTACAAATTTTAAATAGAAAGTAAACAAAAGATGTAAAAATGCTGGGAAACAGTGTGCACAATACAAGAAAGGACCGCGTTGATTGAGCTTTCCGAGAAAGCGTAATCTGCACGCCTGACTAATTATTCCTGCGAACGAAAATAATAATAATAGGCTATTGTCTAATTGCAAATTTTAAACACAAAGTAAACAAAACAAGTCCAAATGGGGGGGGGGTTAAACTGGATGCGCATTTCTTTGTCGGTATGTCACAATATTAATAGTTGGATAAATTAATTATTTTTGAATTTGTTGTGACGATGTGTCGTTTACCGAATTGCAGTCATCGGTGGCCAAGCACAACATAATCCATTACCCGTCGAAGCACATGCCCTGCAAGATATGCGGGAAGCTGTTCACGAGGGTCAGGAGGCTGGAGTACCACATGACTCTCCACAAGGGCAGGAAGAGGACCGTCAGGTGCGACGAGTGCGGCGTCTGGTGAGTGCAACCCACCGACCTGTGATGTACCTCTCGTTTCTCACATTCTCAAAGTAAGCTTGGCAGGTGTATGCTGTTTCATAATAAAATTGATTAACTTTATATATTTTTTATTGATAAAATATTATATTTGTCGGAGGGAAGCTATAATTATTGGATCTATTGTTGACTGGATGTATAACGCACAATATCATTTGTTTACATTTTAATTACTTCTAAAATTCTTATTGTAATTTAATTAGATTTGTTAAATGTTTCTATAACTTAAAGATCGTTCTAACCTAATAAAAGTTATGAATATTGTAATTTAATAAACGACCAATCGGAGCAGAGCATATGGCGGAGCGGGGTCAGACGCCCTCTATACTTTGAGCAGTATCTACTTGGGTAGACGGAGGAGTTTTTGTGGCACATTTGGTTGGTGGCAACAGGTCGAGTTGGACCATAGAGTATTTTAAAGAAAGTATTGTAGTTGGAAGTATGAGTGGTGCCCTGAACCCGCTGCTCGGTCTGAACTATGTTAAAATGTCTTTTAAATCTAAATTAAAAGTGTATAAACCGTTGGCCTCGTGTTTTATGCTCGCATTTTATCCTGATGACGCCCACTAAACCTGCAATAACTAAAGATGTCGTGAGAACGAGGCCGTTCTGCGACATATTTATAAAAAAATAGGAATCCTTACTAAAAGTCCAATAATGTAACACAAGGGGTAAAAAATACCTTAAATCGCGTGCGATGCGAAAACTATTGATGATAGAAGAAAATAATGTACTACGACTTTGTAGAACACATCAATATCTACAAAAAGTGTCGCGACAACATATGTCTAACTATTATAGTTATGCCACAATAAGTGTTTTTTTTTAATTTTTAATTAAAATACCGCCGCTAGAAAAGGCTCTTTATTTGTATCTTGGTATTTATCTTTATCAAAATAAATTACTTCATATTCAAGACTGCTTCAATACCTTTATATAACTTTTTGAATTATTCAATTCGGACATCCCATTCGAAAGATATCACGAGTTTAAAAATGTAATAATTAGACCACGTCACCGTGACGCTTTTTCGTGGGCGAAAATTCGTAAGACCAGAGGGGTCTTATTATATAGAAGTTTCACTTCAAAAATGACTTTCAGTTTCTACAACGAGGTGTATTTGAAGCTGCATTACAAGAAGAAACACGACAAAAAGAGAAAGAGATACAAGTGCGATCTGTGCGATTTCTTCACAAGCAACAAGCCTTCCATTGTGATGCATCTGAAGTATGGACACGCGAAGGACAATGTGAGTTGAGTTCTAGTATTTTCTAGTCTTAGTCAAATTTATATTTATCTTATAAATTTTATTTAAAAAAATATATATACAAAAACACGTTTTTATACCTCGTTTGTAAGTAATATAGTCCGGTCAAATTGGACATAAAAATAGTGGTCAAATAACAAAAATTCCCGGAGAGCCAAATTTTGATGGAGAGCTGGGTTTTACTATTACAAATAAAGTTTTGAAAATCCCCATCGATCGATTTGTTATTTTTTATATTATTTACTTAACTTGTTTAACATATAATATGTTGTGGATAATATCGTTAAATTTATTATATGTATATTAGGGTGCTTTTTTTCCAACTATTTTTTTTTCGGTTCCATCGTGAAATTTTGTTGCAAGCACCCAAAAAAAAAATACACTGAAAGTTTGGGCCCTTAATATTAATATTAAGACCTCGACCCGGGCGTTTGAAGATTTCCCCTTAAAAAAAAAACACAGAAACTTTGGCTTTTTCATGTTTAAATTTCTATAGCTCAGTGGCATTTCATAGCATCGCTTTGACTATGGACGGGTTTTTTTTAGAATTGAATGCTCTACAAAAGTGTCCATTGCGGCCAAGTCGTAACTTACGTAATACAATGCACTCATCATCATCCGTGCGTTAAATCCCGGTTGCGTTCGGAGCGTTCACTCCGACGCCCAGGGATCCAACGTTCTAGTAATACTAACCATAGAAGATGTGGCGAGTATTGGTTTTAAATATAGCGGCTGCCGCCCGACCTACACAACCCATCAAGGGAAACCAGGGATGGATAGTGGTATGTGGGAAGGAGTAAAGATGGAGGATACGAGGATGAGGAGAAGGGGGGACACCACTGTCACGGAACAAAGGGAAAGTAACAGCAGCCGCGTCGAGGACCTCGGGCTCGCGTACCCGTGTGCACTATAAAATACCGGACAGGCATTTTACAGGCGGCACCCTCTGAGGACGTAATACAATGCACTATTTACATGTATTGATCCTTTCATAGGTAACCTACATCAGTTTAAAGCTCAAATTAAAAAATGTTGTAATTTAGAATAATCCAATGAATTTCAATTTTTAGATAATGACGTTAACTATTTTTTATATACTTTCCGTTTTTTTGAGATTTTCTTTTTATTTTGTTCAATTTTGACCTAATGTAAAGTAAATAGACATCTTATGTAATTTTCGTATAATTGTATTGTTTTTTCATAATTAACTGTTTGAGCAAATTTTTATTATACAAATTATTTTATAGTGGGAACTTTATTGATGTATATATTAATTTTGTGTTTTATATTTAAGAATATTAATTATTGTATGTTTCCCAAACATTCAATGAATAAATTATAAATATTTTTACGAGCTACAGGACTTGAATTAAAATAAATGCTGTTGGAATTACTATAGAGTTTATTAAATCAAGCACAAAATAAAACTGGATGTAACCAGTTCACACTGCACGATTCGGTGCAATTTAACACGCGCAAAGTCCGTCACTATATCGCTAATCGAAAGTACTACACATCTTAGTCGTATCGTAGTCGTTGAATGACTGCCTCACCCCTCCGTTCGGGCATTGTTTTATACCAAATATACAGTACAAAAAAATCGCATGGGCTGGAATTTCCGAGAAAAAGTAATTTGCACACCTGGTTAATTATCCCTGCGAACGACCAACAAAGTCGAAAACAATAGGCTGATGTCTAATTGCAAATTTTAAATACTAAGTAAACAAAAAAAACTCCAAATGCGGAAGGGGCAATAAATCCGGTGCGCGGCATTTCTTTGTTGGTATGTAAGGGTAATAGGTGTTCAGGTGGCCCAATTTGTAACAGTATATAAATAAATAAAATATTGTTACGAGTGCGGGACTCGAATTAAAATGCCGTTGGAATTACTATAGAATTAATTAAAACTATACAAACACGTATAACACAGGTACAAATATAACTGGACACAATCAGTACAAATTGCACGATTCGATAACGCGCAAAGTCCGTCACTATATAGCTTATCAAATGTACACTCGTCTTGCCCGTATCGTAATCGTCGCTAGACTGCCTCACCCCTCCGTTCGGGCGTTGTTTTATACTAATCTATACATTACAACAATCGACCGCGTGGACTGAATTTTCCAAGAAAACGTAATCTACACACCTGAGGCCATAAACGAGCACAGTAACGATAGGACGTTTTGCTTAATTACAAATCTTAAACACAACGTAAACAAAAGAAGTCCAAATGCGGGAAAGGTAATAAACTGCAGATGTGCATTCACTTTGTCGGCGTGTAACAATATATTCAAAAATATTATTTCGTTTCGTGCAAAATGCCTACAAATTAAAAGAATAAACTTTGAAGTGGGAAGGCGAGAGCCCAACAGTGGGACATTTATTCGTTGATATAGATATATAAATAACGTTGTCTTTCAGGATGTCGAATGTAAAATATGCAATATTAGGTTTAAGAAGCAAGAGTATCTGAAAATGCATTTCACCAGAAAACACAAGACGAGATACAAACCGATGAAGAGACAGTGAGTTTCAAAATCATTTTTTAACATCCAATAGAATTAATTCTAGTTTTAATCCTAGATTATTTTGAAGGAAACATTTACACGACATAGTTTAGTTTATTTTATTTATTTAGGACAAAAAACAGATACACACTTTTACAAGTTACATATAGTATAAAATCAGTGTTTATCCAATTACATTGTCCTCGAACTAAAAGATGGTAGTGTTCAATAAATTAAAAGTAATATGAGACATGTACAAAAATTCACTCACGCACAATCTCGCGCCCGTACACTCATGCACAAACACAAACACACACATATACAAACAAACACACACATACAAACAAACACACACACATACACTCAAACAAACAAACACACACACACTCTCTCTCTCTCTCACACACACATACAAACAAACAAACACACACACACACTCCCTCTCTCTCTCTCTCTCTCTCTCTCTGTCTCTCACACACATACCCACAAGCACACACACACACATACAAACTCGCGCGCCCATGCATGCACATACACACACGCACACTTAACCACACCGATTACCCAGTACAATAGACAAAAGAGTATATATGCGTATGTGTGTTAAATACATGGTAGTGTGTGTAATGTTTTTTATTGATTTAATGTATTTTCTATGCATATTTTTTTAAATATTAGCATTCGTCGCCTTCTCTATAGAAGCTATTAAGTGTGCGAAATTTAATGCTCCTCCTTCTGCGCAATCTTCTTAAAAAGGGGTACAAAGCTTTTGCTTCACATATTAATCCCTTTGGTCTATGTCTTGTCATACATTGACCATCCTCTTTTCTTGACCATATTTGACAATAAAAACGTGATATTTTCTTAAGTTTTCACGACTTGTACACATAATAAAACTACGTTTTAACGGTTTTGAGCGCGATAATTTATTTGTTTTTGGTTTATCCGACGTTTCGGCCGCTTTTCAGTGGCCGTGGTCACGGAAGACGTTTCACACCAAGAATGATGCGTGAGGCTACTGAAATTAAAACACCCAAATTTCAATAGAGAAGATGGTTGGCAGGTACCACCTGTTTGGGATCCAATCATCAAAACTATTAAGACCCAAACCCAGCAAGAACTAACTGCCAGACCTCAAGACACTGTGAGCTCTTTCTGCGTGCAACGAAACAAACCAACTTGACTGATAATTTCTTTTATTTTTCCTTCCACCCATTTTAATATTATATAAATTTTTTTGGAACTAGGCATGTTTGCTGAAGAGTTTCTTGCGCCGCTTCTTCTCTTCAAGCCACAACATGTTGTGAAGCGGTGGTAAATTAGATTAGGCTCCCATATAGTAAATAATATCCATAAACAAAATTAAAACTAAATAATCAAAATGAACAAGTTGGCGGTAGGCTGAATAAAAACTTTGACAATACACGTTTGACAAATGTCATCTTTGTCTTCCGTGAGCGCGGCCACTGAAAAGCGGCCGAAACGTCGGATAAACCAAAAAATAAATTACCGCGCTTAAAACCGTTAAAACGTAGTTTTATTATGAATAAAAACGTGACTTATTACAGAAAGAAGAAACCAAAAAAGCCCCAAATAATAATAAAAGAAGAACCAGAAGATTCTGTCGACGAAACGGACATTATGGAACTTCTCACGAACGTTAAGCAAGAACCAGATGAGCCTGGAGCCGAAGGTGAGTGGAATCTTGAGCTGGTGGAACGCTGGCATCGTATCCTTCCTCGTGTGATCACCGGAAGGTACATCTAATGATATACTACCGGTGGTATCCCGGGAAAGTTGTTCCAAGTATCTATGTAAAAGTTTAAAGAAATATCCCCTCTACGAGACGGCTTATTTAAATAAAAGCATATTTTGTATGGCATCAATACTACAACCGTCTACTAGATGAGCTTTTAAATATTACAAATGTTAATATATTTAGACTTTTTTCATCCAAAAAGCATATTACAGAGTAAACGAATATCTAAGACATAAATAACTATATTATAATTCATGACGACTCACATAATGTACAGGGTGCGCCAGAGAAACTTACTTATTTGAAAGGTCAATAAAAAAAAAAGTACTTCAGTTATTGTTTTAAAAATTTTTTTATTTGAGAATACAATATCCCAATTTTTTTTTATGCAGTCTTAAAAATGACATCGGATAAATGGCGACCCCCATTGCGCATACACTGATGAAGTCGATTTTTGAAATTCGTATCCACTCTTCGCAGCATATCAATCGGTATGTTGGCAATGGCGTCGCGAATGTTGTTCTTGAGGTGTGCTATGGTCCGTGGTCGATCGACATAAACCAGGGATTTCAAACAACCCCATAAAAAGAAATCGCATGGAGTTAAATCTGGAGAGCGTGCCGGCCATTGGAGATCGCCTCTGAGAGAGATGAGGCGGTCGGGGAAATGTTGTCGCAACAAATTCATTGAGTCTCGTGCTGTGTGTGCTGTGGCTCCATCTTGCTGAAACCACACGTTCTTGTGAGGAGGAATTTCAAAGCGAGCGCGGAAGGCACGTTGCGTAGCAACAAGTGAGCGACCGTTAGAAAAGAAGCTCTCAACTGCGCAGGCCCGCTACTCTCTAGACCAGAGCATGATGGCAACTGACTGGAGGGAGAAACAAACTTGGGAACTTCCCCCTCCAGATGCGTCCCCTTTTGCCCCTCTACCCGCCCAACTCACCGCGCGGGAATTTTTTCAAATAAGTAAGTTTCTCTGGCGCACCCCGTACAACAGTATAATTTTGAAATTGATTATTTGTGTAATTATGGCCAGGCACCATTACAATCGCCTGTATTGTACGTCCGAAAGGACAAACTGTCGTCCCAACAAAAAACACGAACAACTTTGTAATTATAATTTTGACAGTTTATACAATAAACGTTTATTTTATTCGATTCTATTCTCTTCCCAACCCTTCCCAATACAAACCAACAATTCCCAACCACTCCCAACATAATCCAACCATATGGGATAAATACAAGTATATATCATATACAATAGGATTTAAATATAAAGTAATATATTAAATAGAAAACCCACTAGTAATGATTTTATTTTTATTATTTTATTTATTGCACGAGTTCAGCAGATAGCTTGTTTTGTCACTTCTTTTTTGGGGGCACGCTTATTCTCGAAAGTTGGGAGTACATATTTTTTTGTAACGGTTACCAAATATTTTTTCTTTTTTTTTTAAATTTATATTTTCAGTTTAATGGCAATTTTTCGATATTTTCTAAATGTCCTTTAAGGGCCCTGCGTGCCCCCACGTCCCCCATACAAAAACGTGTACGGCTCGGGACGCCCGACAGAAGTGTTAACTTGCGTGAGAGAAATGGAAGCCAGACTGGCGTCGTAACACGTTACGTAACGAAGTTTATCCTCCTTAGGCAGAGAGGATTACTCCACACACCTATCGTAAATAGCAACAGACAAAACGCGTTTATCATACAAAGCTTAAATTCCTTTAATGATATAGGAGTAGACTCAAACCTCGACTTGTGTTGCACGCCCATAAATTATGTTAATCGCAATATAGCTAAAATTTTTGTTACATTAATATCCTTTAATATCGTGTATGTAACGTTGCACTTGCATCATTAAAAAGAAAAACCAGACATAGCCAATGACAGTCAATGTCAATGTCAAGAGAGTGACAAATAAAAAAACTGTGACGGCGGTTAATTTTAAAACTCGCTCAAACTTCAAATATAGCAACTGCCAAAAAATCTATTATAAATATTACTCCACACTATTAAAAACTTCTTTTAAAGTTAATGAAATAACTACGTGTTCCCGCTGGGGTGAGTTCTTATTCATATAGCTAAAATGTAACTGTTCTGCTACTTAAAACTAAATATAATTGAGCTGATTAGTTTTCTAACGGAGGACACTGTGTCAAACCCTAATGCCTATTATTCACCATCTAATTCCAGGACCGAAGTTACCCTTACCTACCTAGGAGGTGGAACATTTGGACTTGAAGAGCAACAAAGGTTTCGACAGGCCAGTGTACCTTTTATGTAGGGAAGTCCACCGGCTGTTACGGAACCGATTGAATATTGATTGTCTTATAGTGTTCATTGACCCACTTAACTTATTCTGTGACCAAGGAGGAAGACCTGACAATTTCCCTTACGTCACATGTATGCACATGTCTTGTTTTTTTATGTCCCTTTTATATGTTTTTTTTCGTTACCAATAGGCGGAGGCTTATTATCAGCATATTTTTTGTTTCTATATTTCGTATATTTTAGACTGTAAGCCTTCCTAAAATGAATTAAATAAATAAGTAAGAAGCTTTGATTCTTTTCGCTTGCTTGAAAAAGCCCACTGGCGCCGTAACGCGTTACGTAACGAAGCGATCTACCCTCCCAAAAGAAGCTATCGACCTTCCGTTTTAAGGTTCTTCCCGTCTTTCCGATAGAACGACGCACAGAAGACGCGGAAGACGCCGACGGCATAATGTACTCGGACGCGGTCTTCTCCGAAGATATAGCGGAGAGCTACATCAAGCACAACAGCGAGAAGCTGACGAAGCTTCCCGAAGACGTCTTCGACACCTTCTTCATTGAGCACGTCTACAAGCGATACTTGGAGAGGGAAGGTATGTATGCAGTGTGGCCAAATGGAGTAGAAAGTGATGGTGGGGAGAGGGGAGGGGGGGGGTATTCGCAAAGGCGTAACAGACAGACAGAGTTAATTTCGCATTTTGTGGGGCGTGTTGGTTGGATTTGTGACGGACTGTCTGAGAGAGATGTGACCTAGATCCTTGCATTAGAAAAGCAGAATTATATATATATATTAAGGTGATCCAAAAGAAAAAACTTTATTTTCCAAACAGGCTCAAAAGTTTCTTTTGGGTGTACAAAAATTTCTGTGAAAAGATGGGCCCTCAATATGAATATTAAGATTGCCCTGATCGCATTTTTTTAAATTCTCATAAGAAAAACACAGGATTTTATATATATATATATATATATATATATTAGCTGTACCCAGCAGACGTTTTCCTGCCTTTAAAAAATAAAATCTAGAACCCGTTTCCAGCGCCATCTACCGGGACCTAATGTTAATCTAAACTGTTATCAAATCCACTTGAACAAACAAAAAAACCCATCAAAATCTGGCCCAGCGTTTAGGAGGAGTATCGTGGCGCCACCTACACCAATCGTTAATTTAAACAATTCCGGGACAAACTTCAACACATACAACAACAAAAAGAACACCTGAATTCTGGTACCCGATTGCAGCGCCATCTACCTGCTTCAAATTAAAATCTTAAACATCCCAGCAGAATATTATAAAAATACTAATATCGCTATTAAAAAAATAGGTTTGTATGTATTTTTTAATTATGTATCTTGAAAGAGTAAAAATGAAAATACAAAAAAATATATTTAGGGGTGGCCTACACTTAACATTTAGGGGGATGAAAAATAGATGTTGGCCGATTCTCAGACCTACCCAATATGCACACAAAATTTCATGAGAATCGGCTTGAGCTTCGGAGGAGTTTGTTAACTAACACTGTGTCACGAGAATTTTATATATAAGATATAAAATTAAAGAATAAATTTACGACAATTTTTTTTTTTTAAATAACTAAATGTTTATTAATATAAAACTAAATGCTAAATAATATGATTTTAACATGTATAACAGCCTTGCAAAGATTTGGATAAGAAAGTACCGTATATACCAAATATTAACTATTTGGGTAGGGTTTATTTATTGTTCAGCCTTTGGTGTGACTATTTACACCACACAGTAAGCAATGAACCACGTCTACACGCCACACCGCCTTTTATACGAAAACACTACGAAAACTACCCTACAAAACAATAATATTGCATCATTGCTAAAAATAGCATTTTTTTTTTATTAATTTATTCATGACCATAGAATCAAAGTCTTTCAGTCGGAAACATGTTAATTAATAGGTCTTCGTATAGTAGCGCAGTTGTATTGCAGGACAACCGACGCCATTCAATGGAGTTCTTGTGAATACTCGAAAGATCACATCTGACTATACAGTTCACATTTCTCACAAAAACACATAATTTCTACTCAAAAACCATCAATATCCTGCAACTATTGTTCATTTTAGAGTAATTATACACATTTTTAGAAAATTAAACTGCACAGCACAACGTCTCCTTTCAGTTCCCGCCAAAAACTCCCTAAAAATAGCAATTACATCATAGTGTTGCCAGGATCATAAAAACAATTATAATAATTAGTTACTGATGCACTAAATTATCGCCTAGATAATTTATTATAATATATTATTATTTATTATAAAATTAACCAGCAGGTAGAAATAGTTATTTCATTATAAATCGATTTATCTAATAAATCGATTAAAAATATTATTATCTGCGACGATTGTCTATGTCATATTAATATACTCTATGGTTCTGACGACTGCTGTGATGGACATCGCGTAACACATGATATATCAACATTCCAATACTAAACATCATAGAATTAGAATGTTGTAATATTACAGATTTTGTTCTTTTGATTTTTGTTTTTTTTTTATTTTGATATAGTATGCTTTTCTTAGAAAAACCAACGATGACAGACAAAGAGGAAGTACAGCGAGGCATAAGGCGTTACAAGGAGCTGTTGAGCGAAATCATCGGCGGGACAGAGGCGGACATACCGGAGTCAACGGGTGCGAGAGGGACGGAAGATGCGCCTATACAAAAGGGCAAAGGTAAGTGTCAGCTATACAGTTTTGACCATATTTCATTTTATATGTTACTAGCTGGCCCATCGACGACGTCCTGCCCGGAAAAGCTTCAATCGGATTTTTAACAAATAAAACATCGGGGGTGATCGTAGAGGGTGGTAAATTTAGGGTTGTATATATTTGTAATGCTGCATCATAAAAAAATATAAATTTACCTTGAAATTGAAAAAAAATTAGGGGTGGACTACCCTTAACATTTAGGGGGATGAAAAATAGATGTTAGCCGATTTTCAGACCTACTCAATATGCACACAAAATTTCATGAGAATCGGTCGAGCCGTTTCGGGGCAGTTTGACTACAAACACCGCGGTACGAGAATTTTATATATTACATTCTCGTTCGTAATATATGTATATATATATGTATATATATATATATATATATATATATATATATAAATCAATTGCTGTTCGGTAGTCTCGTTTAAACTCGAGAACGGCTTGACTGATTTGCTTAATTTTTTGAATTGTTCGTGGAAGTTCAGGGAAAATTCAAAAGTTGAGTAAATATTAAAAAAAATCTTGGAATATAGTAAAAACCACAATTTCGCTTTCCTTCTCTTCTTCTCCTTCCTTAGAAACTCTCTATGTAAAGTGTATCATCTATGCTTAGAAAATGTTCCTACCTGTCAAACATTTGAAGTTAGCCCCGTCGTTTAGAAATCAATTAAATTTAAAAGTCGTTTAGAAATCAAATTTAATTTAAAAGTTAAGTTTCTTAAAGTGATAACTTCTCATGGGAGGGTAAACCGCTTCGTTACGTAACGCGTTGCGGCGCCATTCTGTCTGGCTTCCCTTTCTCGCAGACAAGTTTTTTTGTTTTTTTTTATTGTTTTGAATGTTAAACATTTGATGTTCTGTCCGATTAAGTTTTGACCAATTTTTTTTTTTTAATGTTGAAATATTCTGCAATTATCATTCAGTTTTTTTATTTATTGATTCTGAAGCGGTACGAAGTTAGTTAGCTGTCAGCTAGTATGTTAATAAAATAATAATTATAACTAAGTAATATTCTTATGACATTATTTTTTAGGCCAACAAGATACAAGTGATACCAGATCTAAGAATTAATTCTGGTTTCCTAAAAAGGCTTTTACTTGGCGTAATGCTAGTTTCACAAAGAGCGTCTTCTTTGTTTATGGTTATTATTTACTCTATGAGAGCCTAATCTAACTTGCCACCGTTTCGCAACATGTTAAATTATATTAAAATGGGTGGAAGGTAAAATAAATATAATACAAAGGCGAAAAATTAAGAAAATATCATTATGGTTTCAGTGAAATTGAAGAAACGCAAAGCGAAGGAAGTGAAGCCTAAAAGAGGCGGGAAACCCTTGAAGGCTTCCGGTAATAAGGACGAACCGGATACAGAGAGTAAGTCATAATTCTTACTTTTACTATGTTTTTTTTTACATTTTAGTTGTAAGTTTTGATTACTAGAAATTGTTGAAAATACGCCGATAATTTTAAATCTAAGAAGTTGAGTTTTCAAATAGTTTTTATTTTAGTTAATTGTTAACTGTTCCGTTCTTACATACATACATACATACATATCTTCACGCCAGGTCCCTTGCGGGGTAGGCACGAACAACAGAGCGCCATTTAGGCTTATTCTTACACACCTCACTTGCTTCTTTGACATTCATAGTTCTTGTCATGCACGTTCGTCTGTTCTTAAGGCTCCTGACATCGCCTTCTGCTAGTACATGATCAATTTGATCATGGAAGGTGTGTCGTGGCCTTCCGCGACTTCTGCATCCATCCACTTTTGCATTGTATATCTGTTTAGTCATTCTTTCATCATACATTCGTTCCACATGCCCGAACCACCGGAGCATTCCTTTCCTTACCTTCACCCCGACACTCTCTTTCAGACCAACTCTCTTTCTTACTTCGGTATTACGAAGGTAATATTATTGTTCCGTTCTTGCCTAGTAAAATGTAGGTAAAACATCGCTCCATTATCATTTTGCTATCTACCCTCTTTTCTGTGTGAGGCGACGGCGGACGCCGCCATTTTAGTTAGTTGCCGAGTCAACGTTTGATAAAGAACACACTGGACCGTGTTCTCATCTGTTCCTATTGTTACAACCGACAAAGACCAATTCACACCAGCAGTTTATTACCTGTTCGGCACTTGAACTTCTTTTGTTTACTTTGTGTTTAAAATTTGTAATTAGAAAAACTATATATTGTGTGTTGTAATCTTTTATGGTAGTCATTAGCCAGGTTTGATTCTAGGAAATTATCGCGGTCGAGTATTGTGTCGAGACATATTGTATTAGTACAGTATAAATGTGCGAACGGAGGGGTGAGTCAGTCAAGCGACGCTTACGATACGAGCAAAACGTGTGTCCATTCGATAATCTGTATAATGGCGTACTTTGCGCGTGTTATTGAATCGTGCATTACGTTTGTACTAGTCGTGTCCAGTTATATCTGTACCTGTGTTACATGTGTTTGTATAGTTCTAATAAATTCTATAGTAATTCCAACGGCATTTTAATTCGAGTACTGCAACTCGTAACACTATCAACTATTCTGAACTCTGGCTGTGCCAATAACTGTCACTATACTTAGGCTGGTTCGCACCAACATTTAACCGATGGTTAAAATAAAATGATCGCCAAAAATGTACGGAAAAACAGTGATTATTTATGGTTAACCGTCGGTTAAATTTCGGTGCACATCAGCCTAAGACTTTGATAGAAGTGTTAGCTCTAAGGTGGAACTTTTAACTTGAAACCAGGAGAGGGCAGATCTCAAGGCTGGTGGAGCTTCTGCTTTACTGGTGCAAGGTTCTAGATTACATCTCCTTCATACAGTTTATTACAAATTGAACCAACGTCCCACGTTAACTGTGTACATAATAGTGAACAATAGTAGAGAAACAACAGTTGGCTTAGTAAAACTACCTTTTAACGGTTTTAAGCGCGTTAATTTTTGTTATTCCGACGTTTCGGCAAGTTTTCAGTGTCCGCAATCACGGACAAATGATGTTAAGTGTCAACTAGTATTGTCAAAATTTTATTTAGCCTACCGCCATTCATCCGCCACTTCATCTTAATTATTTAGTTTTAATTTTGTTTATGGTTATTATTTACTGATCTAATTTACCACCGCTTCGCAACATGTTGTGGCTTGAAGAGATTCATCTCTTTAGCAACATGCCTAGCTCTAGTAATCTTCGTGATATATATAAATCACGTGTCACGTTGTTTGTTCGCGATGGACTCCTAAACTGCTTGACAGATTTTAATCAAATTTGCACACCGTGTGCAGTTTGATCCAACTTGAAACATAGGATACTTTTTATACCGTTGGAACCGGTAGGTGGCGCTGAGATCGGGTTCTAGAATCATCCTAACCACCTGGAGCGATTTTGGTGATTTTGTTTTTCTGTGTTTGAGTGATGGACCCCGGATGATTACAAGTCCACAATTGGAACCGGTAGGTGGCGCTAGGATCGGGTCCTACATTTTATTGTTTTCAGAGCATGACAACGTCTGTCGGGGCCGCTAGTTTTATGTAATATTAAAATGGGTGGAAGGAGAAATGAAAGAAATTATCAGTAAAGTTGGTTTGTGTTCCGTTACATGCAGAAAGATAGTGTCTTGAGGTCTGGCAGTTGGTTAAAACCGTTAAAACGTAGTTTTATTATGCATAAAAGTCGCGAAAACTTGATGAAACTAATCGTAGAAATGATGAAATCAATGCAAGTAATCGAAATATGCTTCAGGGACAGGTGAAATTCGTGAAAATGGTCAAGAAACGAGTGAAATCAATAGAATTACGTTCAACATGCACCAATGTTACGTCTGTTTTCAGGTATGTATGTATATCGTTGCTGTGCGAGAATAATGTATCTGTTATACAGCGTTTTTAACCGACTTCGAAAAAAGGAGGAGGTTCTCAATTCGTCGGAACCTTTTTTTTTATATATGTACACCGATTACTCTGAGATTTATGATTTGATTTACGTGATTTTTTTTGTTCGGAGCGGAATAGCTGACATGTGGTCCCCTAAAAATTTGACATAGTTTGGCCCATCAGAAGAGGCGCGGCACCATTCGTATGTCTAACCATACATAGTTACACTAAAAAAACTTCGTTTAAAAAAACCTACTTCAAAAGTATGAAATACATTTTTTTTAAAGCTATTATTATTAATGTATATTATCTAAAACATCTTGAAGTCGGTGCGAAGTAAAACATAAAAATTACTATATTTTGAAAACTACTAAGCACCGACTTCAAGATGTTTTAGATAATATATATTAATAATAATAGCTTTAGAAATAAGTTATTTTATACATTTCAGTTTTTGAAGTCGGTTTTCTTTAAACGAAGTTTTTATTTTTTTTAGATTTTATGTTTATTTATATAAGTGCAGGCCTTTTTTGTCACTTTTTTTTAATAATTCTCGGAAGTTGCAAGCGTATAATTTTTTGTTTATAGCTCCACTCCAAAAAATGAAATTTCCAGTCTTTTCATAGTACGTATCAGTCCTTCGTCCAAATATTTGGACCACATTTTCAATTTTCTAATTAGGCTTATATCACGATTTTGGAAATCTAAACTCGGCTCACTTAGCTCTTGAAGAACATCGTACATTTTGTAAGAGGCCGATAACTATTCGGGAAAGATAGGTTAGATTTTGTATTTGGATATTTTTGACCTAATATAAAAAAAAATTGTAAAGGTTACCAAAATTGATTTTTTTTTTAGTTTTTATGGCAATATTTCGATATTTTCGAAAATTTCTGTTAAGGGCACTGCGTACCCCCACAAAAAAAACCCCGTGGAAGTGTATTTATAATATTTTATTTACTTATATATTATTAGTAAGGGTCTGTTGTCAAGGACTATACTTCTGTAATCACATTTTTCGCCAAGGCTGTTAAGTTCCCTTGAACAATATACAAAGTGTATATAACTATATATGCGTGTGTGTGTCAAATACATGGTAGTGTGTGTGTCATGTTTGTGTTGTTTGTTTATTTATTCTCCACAAAGGCAGGCAAAGGAATCTTAGTCCATACAGCCAATTCTGATGTTTATAGGTCTTCGTATGGAGCGCAGTTGTATTGTAGGCTACGACCGACGCCATTCAACGGAGTTCTTGTGACAACTCAAAAGGCCACATTTGACTATATAGTTCACATTTCACACAAAACAGATAATGACTACTCAAAAACTATCAATATCTTACAACTATTGTTCATTTTAGAGTAATTTTACACATTTTTAGAGAATAAAACTGCACAGCACAACATCGCCTTTCAGTTCCCGCCCAAATCTCCCATCCTTCTCCAGGTGCGCATAGAGGTTAGGGTTGTCTGTAACAGATAAATAAGAGACCTGTTCCACCTGTTCCGGTTTCAACGAAAGAACAGCTCCAGTGGCCTGTTTCAAACTAATAGTCCGTTCTAAAATAACAGACTGTTGTGTCGCAACAGGTTTAAGCACGAGTCGAGCGATAGCCGCGAGCGAAGCGAGACGTGTGTACTACAATCGGGGATCTAATAAGTGACAGACTTTGCGCCTTTATTGAATTGCGACTGCATTACGTTTTGACTTGTTGTGTTAGGTTATATTTATACCTGTGTTATACGTGTTTGTATAGTTCTAATCAACTGTATAGTAATTCTAGCGGCATTTTAATTAGAGTCATTTGCTGGTTTGAAAAGGCATTCACTTCAAAAGAGAACCAACCTTTCCCCCCCCCATAATAAGCGCGAGTCCGACTCGTACAGTGCCGTTTATTTTAGTAAACTACCACTTTGTACTTTCCATATATATAGGCGGGGTATTTTCTGCACGCAGTGGCCTTAAAGGAAATTTCGAAAATATCAAAAAGTTGCCATAAAAAGTAAACAAATCAAATTTGATAACATATACTAAAAAAAAGGTTTTTTTAAAATAAGTCGGAATTATTCAAATACAAATCATAGATAACAAAAAAATAAAGACTTACAACTTTCGAAAATTAGCGTGCCCCAAAAAAGGCTTCTATATAGGTGTATTAATTTTACAGGTGTTCGAAACGAAAAAACTACTGACGAAACACTGTGCGCAACATTTCGACGTGTGCAGCGAGACGCAATTGAAAAAGTGTCCGTTGTGCACGTTCGTCACGAAAAGCTCTAATTTCGCGTTGCACATGCGCAAAGTGCATAAAATGAGTATATCGTATAACTATGGGCAAATCCAAGAAAATGTTAACGGGACTAAATATAGTTTCAAAGGGAACAACGGCTATGACATAGAAATAATACCTAGTATAAAAAATTTGAACAAAAGGGAATGTATGAAACTCGATAAAAGAAACCGCTATATAAAAGATAAAAGTATAACCAAAACAAAGTTAGTTAAGTTGGGGAACGAATGGGTGGTACAGAAAGACAGTGTACCCACGAAAGAGTTCGTCAAGCCGGATTTGAAAGAATTCAAGTCAGATATGAAAGAATGCGCTAATTATCTGGAAGTTCTGAGACAAAAGTATAGAGAATATAAAAGTATTGGCCAAAGAATGCTCTTCCCTTGTCAATTTTGTGATAAACCTTGTCAGAGTTTTAGCGCCTTGAAATTGCATTTGAGGAAGCACGAGAAGAATCCCAAACCATTTAAAAAGAAAGTATGGAAGCATAAATTAAATAATTTAGCCGCTATAGATCATTCAAATAACGCACCTAAGAGAAATGATTTTAGTATATCCAATGAAAGCAATAATTTAAATATAACTGCTAAAGTAAATGATGTATTAATTGATGGTAAATGTTTAAAAATTATCTTAAAAGATTGCATGAAGAAAAATTTTACAACACAAAAGAACACAGAACTGAAAGCAAAGAATTCAATACATTTGCAAAAGAATCCAGAACCAGTGGTTCCAAATTCTTCACAAAAGTATCAAGAACCAGTAGTTCAGAATTCTTTACAAAAGAATCCAGAACCAGTTCAAAATTCTTTAGAAAATAATACAGAACCAGTGGTTCCAAATTCTTTACCAAAGAATACAGAAGCAGTAGTTCCGAATTATTTACAAAAGAGTACGAAGCGTCCAAGATCGAAAGAAACTAGAGATCCTTTGGCAGATCCCAAACCCGTTACATCGAAACATAAATGTGACAAAGCATTGATAGAGTTCTACAAAAACAATATCAAGGGTAGCGATATAGAATTTTGGCAATTTTTGAAAATTTTCAACAAAATGACTCGAGAAAATGTCGAAGACTTTGAAGATCTAGAAAGCAGATACGATTTTGGTATGCACATAGATAATAGACTTAAGAGCAACAATGAAAATAGTCAAGAAAATTCAACAAATGAAACTGTATAAATATGATCAAAGTACTAATGATACTATAAAAGAATCAGCTAGAAATTTCAAAAGAATTCAAAACATTACAAAAGAAAAGTGAATTTTAAATGAAATTTGTTTCAAAAGTAGTTCATTGAATTGAAGTGAAGAGAAAAGACTTAGATAAAAATGGATTAGCGTGAAAAGAGAATACCAACTAATTTTATTTTTACTTTCAGCATAATAGAGAATTATTTTCTAGATTTCTATGTCATTAAAAAAATATTTACATTGTATATATTATTTACTTCGTTTATTAAATTTCATCATAGGTATCTTGGCAAAAAAGGAACTCTAATAAAATAGTAAGTCTGTCTGTATGTTAGCAATTTAAATATTAAACTATCATATATATATGGATATTTAGTCGGAAGTTTTAAACTGTGAAAGAATATAAAGATGAAAGAGTACTAAAAATTAAAACGCATCACAGATTATATTTAGGTGTTTATTTTTAATAAGGTTGTGTTATTTTATTTTACATGATTAATAAAATATGTTTCTTTTAATACATAATAATTGTTTGATTTCATCATAAGTTGATTGAAGTTAAAATTTTGATTTACATTTTCATTTGTTTAAGTAGTTGAATTACGAAAATGGCAATCTTCCAGTTAAGTATTAAGTAGTCTGTTCCCACAATGATAAGTACATCGATATATACATGTTAACTAACACCTAAGAGACAGGCTTCGCCTAGTTTAGGTGCTAGTACCCAGTCTTGATTTTAAGACATGTTTGCATTTTATCCGTGCAGGAACGGAGAAAGAATACAATT